>SJYC01034684.1:0-51520 GCA_006408675.1 Madoqua kirkii
AGGGATCTTCCTATCCAAGAAGCGAATCTGCCTCCCACATTGCAGGCAGATTCTTTACCGTCTAAGCCACCAGGGAAGCTTCAAACAGAGGAAGAGGGAGAAAGAAAGGAAAGAAAGAAGAGAGAATAGATAAGAAAAATGTGCCGGGGATTCCCTTGGGGCTCAGTGGTTAGGACTCTGCACTTTCACAGCCAAGGGGTCGGGTTGGATCCCTGGTCTGGGAACTAAGATCCCACAAGCTGAGAGGCATGGACAAAAAGAAAAAGAGAATGTGCTGGGCTGGGCTGCAGCACCAGTGGGGAGCTGACAGGTGGTGGTGACCGGTCAGAAGCCGTCATCTTGGGCCTCCAGGTGCTGTTCATTGCCACTTTGTCTGCCGAGGGCAGGCTCTGGTTTGCAGCTGAGACTGTCATGTGGAGACAGGATCCAGGACTATGACAAAGCACGAAGGTGACATCAGTGGCATCCTCCCTGTCTAGAGTCTGCCAGTTTATCAGGGAGGAAGCCTATGATGCTTTATAAAATCGGATCAGTGGGAATCGAATGCCATTGTTGGCCTGGGGCACAGTACACAGCTTGCCTCTTTTCCCATGAATGGCTTTGTTGTACAAGCTTGCATGACTAGTCATCCGTTTGTCCTTTCGCCCCCAATTCGGTCACATCTGTCCCTCTGAAACCATGTGTATGGCTTTAAAAGAAGCTTCACCTGTGAGTGATAACAGTCAAGGGCACTCCAGGCCTTACTGATGCCCAGAGAGACAGAATAGAGTGGCAGAGTGAAAGGCAGGGGCTGTGTTAGGTTTATAGGGGAAACATGGCACAATTGAGCAGGCATCAAAGGAGCCAGTGAGAAGGGGGAAAGGGCCAGTGCAGATGGGAAAACTGATGGGAGAGAGGGGGATGGGAGGGCACAATTCATCAACATCCCATGCAAGGACATCCCATCCAAGTCAGTGCTTTTCAAATTCTGCTCCGAGTTTAATTATGCATTTTGTCAATGGTGTAACCATAAGATTTCTTTAGAAGAAGAAATCATTGCAGGTTCAAAATACCCACAAACCATTTGATAGTGACCCGGAGTTCCTGTCCTCCACGACTGCATCAGCCTGGGAGCTAAAAGCACCTGGTTCTTTTGAATATCTTCATAGCAAGCAATCTGCTACCAAAGCTATGCGGAGCATGAAAATCAAGGATGCTTAGATATGCAGGATTCAAGTCTGTGCCTTGGTTTTGATACTTGTATCTATGTAATTATGAGTACAAAATTATGTACTTTCAACATTCCTTTCCTGATCCCAAACTCAAAGGGATATACGTTGAAAGAAAAGCAAAACGTATTTTGTGAAAGAACTTGGTAGGTAAGTGCTCCTTATCTTTTGACTGATAGATGGTATTTGCTCACCATAGACACACTCACTGAAGTCATAATCCTGGTATGTATGATTATCAGTCAGCTTCCTTCCTTTAAACTCCTTCAAACACATTTAGGGTGCAAATTTTCAGTAATGGGAACTACTCAGCACAGTAATTGCCCATGAATATTTTGTGCTCAGATTAGAAAACCATTGACTTTGCTGCCAACTGATGTCCAGGTTCTTTTTTTTTTTGGCTATGCCACATGGCACGCGAGATCTTAAGTTTCTCAGCCAGGGATTGAACCCATGCATCCCAGGTAGGAAGGGAGGAGTCTTAACCACTGGACCACCAGGGAATCCCCCATGCCCAGATTTTTAAAGAAACTTCAGGATTCTTAGGCTATCAAGTCCCAGATTTCTAGCACAGAGACCTTTCTCACTCCCAGCCTTCCCTCACCCCAACTTCACATGGATTGTGTGGTCTACGGCACCCACAGGTGGTTAACCCTTGTATTTTCTCCACGTTACTGGCAAGCCCCACCTTGAGGACTGTTTCCTTGCAGGCACCTCTGTAGTGACTGCCATACCAGGGTCTAAGCTAAGGATCTATCAGGTAAGCTCCTGACCGAGATTACAGTGCACTTTGAGGACTTCCCTGGTGGCTCAGACGGTAAAGCGTCTGTCTACAATGCGGGAGACCTGGGTTCAATCCCTGGGTTGGGAAGATCCCCTGGAGAAGGAAATGGCAATCCACTCCAGTATCGCCTGGAAAATCCCACGGACAGAGGAGCCTGGTACGCTACAGTCCGTGGGGTGGCAGAGTCTGACCCGACTGAGCGATTTCACTTCACTTCACTTCACTATGCCCTTCCCCAAGGCCAGGGCTGTCCTGTCTTCGGGCAACACCTGACACAGAGCCTGGCCCAGGCAGTAGAGCTTCTAGAAATGCTGAACTAACAAGACCACACTTATGACTATGGATTTGGGACTCGTGACTATTTTAGCTGGTGATCAACGAGCCGGCGTTCCCATTCTCTGCTGCAGCAGCATCCTACGCAGCTGCATGGAACCCACGAAGGTCAAACCTTACCATTCCTAGCATCGTTTTGACTTTAAGACAATGCTATGTAAATCGGCAACACAGACACTCCCATGCTAGCACTCCAGTTTTACTTCAACCCTGACAAGCTTTCCTTGAGATGAAGCCAGGGTGGGGAGAGAGGAGCGGGAGAAGTCGAGACCACCTTTTTCCCACCTCCTTCTCTTGATGTATCCACCGAGAGGCTAAGGCAAGAGTGAGGGGGAGGAAATACATTGTATTCACAGTACTACAGCAAGTGGGCGGAACTAGAGGAAGTGATGCTCTCGATGAAGAAACATCCAACCCTGTAGAGCAACGTAGCAATGAGCAGCAGGTAGAGGCTCTAAGGAGCTGTGATTACCCCGAGTGTGAAGGAAGAAGTGGCAAGGGAGTGGTCCAGCGGTTAAAACTCCACCCTTCCAATGCAGGGGCCTCAGATTCCATCCCTAGTTGGAGAACCAAGATCTCACGTGGCTCAGGGCAACTCAGCCCCTGCGTCACAACTACCGAGCCTGCAGCTAATGAAGGTCACGCTCCGCAATGAAGACAGGCCCCATTTGCCGCAGCTGGAGAAAGCCCACACGCAGCAGCAAAGACCCGGCGCAGCCAAAACTAAATAAAATTTGTTAAAAAGTTAACAACGTAGTATTTCTAGATGCGGTGCAGGCTGGGATGGGTCAGTGATTCTCAGCTAAGGTGAAGTTGCTCAATCGTGTCCGACTCTTTGTGACCCCATGGGCTGCAGCCTACCAGGCTCTTCCATCCATGGGATTTTTCCAGGCAAGAGTACTGGAGTGGGTTGCCATTTCCTTCTCCAGAGGATATTCCCGACTCAGGGATCAAACCCAGGTCTCCCGCATTCTAGGCAGACACTTTATCGTCTGAACCAGTCTTACCAGCAAAAGAAATCACGCCTTTATGGCAGCATAGAGGCTTTTTTTTTTTTTTTCTTTTCAAAAGAGTTCAGTGAGTTACAAGGACAATTGTATGAATGACAGATCTTGGTAGCTGGAATGCTCTGGTGCCATACACCAGCTTTTAAAAAAAAATACTAGAGATCACTTGAGTGAGCCTGGCTCAGTCAGTTTTTCAAGCACATTGATGTTAGTCCTGCTGCTGCTGCTAAGTCGTTTTAGTTGTGTCTGACTCTGTGCGACCTCAGAGATGGCAGCCCACCAGGCTCCCCCGTCCCTGGGATTCTCCAGTTTTTTTTTTTTTTTCTTTTCAAAAGAGTTCAGTGAGTTACAAGGACAATTGTATGAATGACAGATCTTGGTAGCTGGAATGCTCTGGTGCCATACACCAGCTTTTAAAAAAAAATACTAGAGATCACTTGAGTGAGCCTGGCTCAGTCAGTTTTTCAAGCACATTGATGTTAGTCCTGCTGCTGCTGCTAAGTCGCTTTAGTTGTGTCTGACTCTGTGCGACCTCAGAGATGGCAGCCCACCAGGCTCCCCCGTCCCTGGGATTCTCCAGGCAAGAACACTGGAGTGGGTGCCATTTCCTCTCCAATGCATAAAAGTGAAAAGTGAAAGTGAAGTCGCTCAATCGTGTCCAACTCCTAGTGACCCCATGGGCTGCAGCCTACCAGGCTCCTCCATCTATGGGATTTGCTAGGCAAGAGCACTGGAGTGGGTGCCATTGCCTTCTCTGGATGTTAGTCTTAACCTATGCTAAAAAGATAAGACACTACATGCTTGCTCAGTTGCTCAATCATTTTCAACTCTTTGGGACCCCAGAGCCCGTAGGCCACCAGGCTCCTCTGTCCATAGGGTTTCCCAGGCAAGAATACTGGAGTGGGATGCCATTTCCTCCTCCAGGGGATCTTCCTGCCCCAGGGATCAAACCTGTCTCTCTTGCATTGGCAGGCAGATTCTTTACCACAGAGCCACCTGGGAAGCCCAGACAGATATTAGCCTAATACCAATTCTCCTTGGCAAGGATTAGGAACCTCTGTATGCGTGTCTGCTCTGAGCACAGAGGAAGCAGGAAGACACTGCTGGAGGACTCTGTTCCCTCTGTAGGAAGCAAAGGGCCAACAGACACAAGCCACAACCACAGGCAGGAGGTTAGAGAAACTTGTTATTAAATTTAATTTTCTTTAAATACATACCTTTTTCCCACCCTCACCCACTTGGGGGGAGGAACAGAGAAAGCCCCCAGTCCTTGCATTTGGGGGCTTCCATGTATAAAGCCTGAGATGGTGAGGATGAAGTATAAAAATACTATTTACAAAGGAAAAGAGGGTGTCCGTCGCAACCTTAACCTTCAGACAGCCCCTCATCCCCAGGCCCTTTTTTGCTCCTTAAGAAAAAAAACAAAACAAAAAACCCTTGAGGAATCCACCTGGGTATAGAAAAAGCCCTTCCTCTGGGAGGGGCGGGGAGGGGCACTCAAACCCCAACATGGAATAGGAAGCTCTGAGATCAACCGAAGAACAGTGAACGGATTAAGCACCTCTGATGCTAGGAGAGGGCTGCGGCTGCCCCCCAACACCCCCCACCCCCGCTGTAGTCAGCAGGCCGGCGGCCAGCCTTTGTTTCTGCAGGTCCTGTGTAAACACTGACTCTTCTTCTGCACGTCCATGCAATTCCCGATTTCCTACAGAGCCTCCTTGGCTTCCACTGGAGGCACCTGGTTCCTCCGTCTTTCCCCCCTTGCCTTCTAACCTTCCTCAGGAAGTTGTGGCAAGGAGGTAGGTGAGGGAGGGAATCACAGGTGGGGCACAGCTCATCGCACCCCTTCTTCGAGGTCAGGGCAGCTCATCCTCCTCGGGGAAATCCTCAAGGCAGGGTGAGCTCCAAGTTCTTGGCCAAACAGGAGTGGATTTCTGTTCCCAGAGCAGGGACAACGCAGGCGGAGTCCGGTCCCGGCAAGGCAAGGCCATCGGCACGGGGTAACAGGGAGAAAGGCTTCGGGAGGCAGAAGTGGACGAGTCTGGTCTCACCCTGACGGTGGAAGACCAGCCCGGCATCCCCTCCCCTCCAGGTGACCGGGACCCTCACTACCCGCCAGTCTTGTTCACCGTGGATGCAAGGAAGGACCAGGCACCCACGAAGCTAGAGGTCTCCTTCAAGCCTGGTACGGAGGCAGCACTCACACCAGCTCATCCAATAGGATCCCGATGCTCTGGGAGGCCTCGGAGGGGCCAGCAATGGGCTTGTTACACATGGGGCAGACACAGCGCACCTCCAGCCACTTCACCAGACACCTGCGGGCAAAAACCGACCTGTTACTCCCTAAGAAGAAGATACTAGCGTGCTCCAGCTGTCTCTTCATAGAGCCCCGCTGCTTCTCAAGACAAGAACCTCTCCATCCCTGCCCTGGTCTAAGCCTTCCAGCTTGCCTGGTGTGCAGATAGGATGCAGGGCGTCAGCAAGGGTTGTGTGGGAAGGGCAGGGACTGCAGCCTCTAGAAGACTATTGTTATTGTTCTGTTTCTAAGTCATGTCCGACTCTGCAACCCCATGGACTGTAACCTGCCAGGGTCCTCCAATCACGGGATTCTCCAGGCAAGAAAACTGGAGTCGGTTGCCATGTCCTTCTCCAGGGATCTTCCCGACACAGGGATCAAACCCGAGTCTCCTTGGCAGGCAGGTTCTTTACCACTGTATCGCCTGGAAAGCCCCCTCTAGAGGATGCTCCCTGCTTTCTTTGCTCCAAGGCACCTGGACACACCCCCCCATGATGGACACTTACTTGCGGTGAAAGGCGTGTTGGCACGGGAGCACACCTAGCTCGTCCTTGCCCTTGAAGTCTTCCAGACAGACGGCACAGGTCTGCTGTGGGAAGAGAGAGCCGTGTGAGAGGAGACAGGGAGGAGCCTCCCCCCAGAATCCTCAGTCACATCACCCCATCTCCACCTAAGAGAGAACTAACCCTGACACGTGGCAGCCACGATCCACGGTGGACTGCTTCAGGTTTAAACTGACCCAGGTAGATGAAATTAAGTGGTTAGTTTCCCGGTCACGGCAGCCACATTTTAAGTGCTCAACAACCACAGTGCACCTAGTGGCTCCCAAGCCAGAGAATATAGATAAAAAGCATTTAATTGTTAATAATGTGTTAATTTCTGTTGTGTAGCAGAGTGATTCAATTATACATGTTATTTTTCATATTCTTTTCCATTATGGTTTATTTTAGCATACTGAATATAGTTCCCGGTGCTATACAACTTCGATGTTTATCCATCCTACATGTAACAGTTTGTATCTGCTAATCCCAAACTCTCAATCCGCCCCGCTCTACCCCTCTTTCTTTGGCAACAACAAATCTGCCCTCTGTGTCTGTGAGTCTGTTTTTCTTTCGTAGGTAAGTTCATTTGTGCCATATTTTACATTCCACGTGTAAGTGTTATCACATGGTATTTATCTCTCTCTGTCTGACCTCTCTTAGCATGATAATCTCTAGGTCCACCCACATTACTGTGAATAGCATTATTTCATCCTTTTTTTTAGAGTCTTTCTAGCTGAGGACTTTTGACCAGTGGGCACTTATCCATAACTAGAGATAAGGAGAGGGGTCTGGTGTATGGTTTCCATTCTGTAAAGCCAGCCTTGCATCCCAGTATATAACCCCTCAATCCCAGCTGAATTTCCTCTTTTGGAGGAGAGCTTAAGAAACATCAGAACTTGGGGACATCGTAACTATGGACACCAAAGAAACAGAAGAAATGAGGCCATGTCCAGGCTAGTCTTGTGCGTGATGGGACCTGTGATTCTTCCCACACACGGACAACCACACACACGCTCTCTGCACGAGTGCCTGTGGTTATGGACGGAAGTCTTGGGACATGAGTTAGATGACCCCAAAGGCGCAGGTGGGAAAGGAAGAAGAAACGGTCTAGTCCTAAAAGAGCTGGGAGTTGAGGGGCCCCAGAAAGTGGGTGTGATGGGGTACAGGGGAATGGAGGGGAACACGGAAGAACTAGAGGGCTGGACCCGCATGTCAGACCCACAGTCGCCAGGACAGAGCACACACAGAGGGGACCCCTTTCGGACCCAGATGGGGGCACCGAGCAGGGAAAGTTAGTGAAGTCTGACCCGGGGTGGTCAGACTGCCCTCCCTGTTAAGATTACAGCTAGCAGACTTCCTGGGGTCACAGGTCACCATGTACCCAAACCTTTTGGTGACCCCCATTGTTTTCTGCCTGCACCAGTCCCAGACATAACAGATTCTGCATATTAATCACCTCCTGGGATGTGTCTTCTATTTGGCCTAAGGAGACTGGAAGGCAGGGACTAAGAAGGTTCTTAAAAAGGTCTTCAGACCTGAAGAAGGTTTGCCTTACCCGATGGGTACCCCGTGCCCTGCCCCAGGGCACTCACCCCATATAACTGCAACTTCTTGGCATCTCCTTTAAGCACCACCTGGGAAAAAAGAGGGGAGACCTAGAGTCAGAAGAAACCAAACATGGGGCCAAGTGGTATCAGCCGAGGAAGGGAGCCCCAAGCTCCGCCCAGGGAGACCCTCGCTCTCCCTAGGCATGAGGGGAGGACAGGCCAGCTTCATCTTGCCCCCTCCCTGTTCCCTCCACCGCCCTCGGCCATCTCTAGCTGAGCTAGTAGTGGTGGAGCTGCGAGAGGTCTCAGGACAAATGAGGACTTTATTTACCTCTTTATATCCATATCGTTCGCTCTGTGCCTGGTTCCGGAGTTTGCTGGGGGGAGCAAGAAAGAGGGAAGAGAAGAAGTCATTATGTCTTTGCACAAACAGCCATTCAGAGCAGGAGAGACAGGCCGGTGGCTTGGGACTTCCTTCTGGGGGTGGGGAGATGTGTCCCGTAGACTCGGAATATGCATAGAAGTCTTTGCAGGTCACCAGCGTGGGGTGAGGACTCAGACTCTTAGGTTCAACTGCCTCAAAACTCAGTCACCTACCCTCAACTGGGGGTGGGGGTTCTGACAGAGCACCCTAAAAGTTCATTCACCTTCCTTCCTGGCAGGTCACCTCCTTTGGGCTCCCCAACTAGACAGATCAACCATCTGCTTGCTGAATGTGCAAAAGTTAGTTTTGTTTTTGTTTTTTGGTCATACCACGTGGTTTGTGGGATCTTAGTTCCTGACCAGGGAGGAACCTGTCCCCTTCAGTGGCGAAAGCGAGGAGCCCTAACCACTCAAGTTCCAGGGAAGTCCCAGAAGGCAGACACTCTTAAGAGGGCTATTTTCACCAAGCCTGGGCAGCAGGAGAACATGTGTTGAGCCTGGGGAATTTTCCACCCAGAGAACACAAGTATTCTGGAGGCAGAGCACACGCTTCCCCCTTCACAGCACCAGGGCAACACAGGCAATCCCGTCTTTGTTTTCCTCTTTTTGTTTCAAGCTGGTGGCCTGCACACAGCCGGACTCTCAATGGCCAGAACATGCTGTTACTAATGGCAGGAGCATAACTGTGACTTGCCAGGCATTGATCTCTGCCGATATAGATCCATATCTGATATCTAGCAATATAGATCCATATCCGTGCTCACTGATTTCAGACACCTTCCAGAAGGAGAGACGTGCTTCTTGGCAGACAAGGA
This sequence comes from Madoqua kirkii, assembly GCA_006408675.1. Classification (NCBI taxonomy): domain Eukaryota; kingdom Metazoa; phylum Chordata; class Mammalia; order Artiodactyla; family Bovidae; genus Madoqua; species Madoqua kirkii. The sequence continues at coordinate 8,956 of SJYC01034684.1, forward strand.
ACACGGAGTCCAAAGAAGCTAAGTAACTTGCCCAAACTTCAGAGCTGCCTGGCAGCAGAGCCTGGATTCTAACCAAAGTTGACCTGATGACAGAGCCGAGCTCTTTACCACAAACTGTGGCCAGCCTCACATTCAGGGGGCACACACCCTGCTCCTGGCTGTAGGATGGGGTTTTGGGAAACACCCTTTCAATCAACAAGCCACCCACTTTCTGAATGGCTTACTGTGCCAATGGCCGAGACCAAGAGGATGCACTGATAACTTTTTTTGCTGTTTTATTTTCAGTGAGAGAAACCTTCTGAACTGTGCAGGGAGCTCTATGGTCTCCTGTACCTGGGGACCAGATAAGAGTTTTCTCTCCCAGGAATCATCTCTACCAAAGATTTATGTTGTTGGAAGAAGACACAAGAGAACCACCAGGTTATGACCAGGGCGGCCAATCATGGTTTCCTGAAGGTCAAAGCCAGCTAACCATGTTTCAGAAGGCCCAGAAGGGAAGAACTGCACTTTCCTGTATATATAATTTTACGTGTTTAATTTTTGGCTGTGCTCTGTTGCTGCTGGAGGGCTTTTATCTAGCTATGGGACAGCGGGGGCTACGCTTCGCTTGGATGCTCAGGCTCTGGGGTGCGTGGGCTTCAGCAGCTGTAGCACGTGGATTCCGTAGTTGCGGCTCTCGGGCTCTAGAGCACAGGCTCAGTAGTTGCGGTGCACGGTCTTAGTGGCACGTGGGAACTTCCCGGCTCAGGGACTAAACCCATGTCTTCTGCACTGGCAGGTAGGTTCTTTACCACTGAGCCACCAGGGAAGCTCTGTACTTTTTCTTTAAAAAAAAAAAAAAAAAAAAAAACTAAACTTTTTAGTTTGTCGTGGGGTATAGCAGATTAACAAACAAATGTTGTGATAGTTTCAAGTGGACTTCGAAGGGACTCAGCCATACATATCCAAGGACCCATTCTCCCCCAAACTCCCCTCCCATCCAGGCTGCTACAATCCACTGAGCAGAGTTCTGTGTGCTGGCCTTGTTGGTTACAGAACTGTGCTTACTCGTAAAGGGTTGAAAGCAGGAATTGAAAGAATATTTCATGCCATGTGGAAATTATATGAAAATCAACTTTCAGTGCTTGCCATAAAGTTTTACTGGAGCACAGCCACACTTATACTTTATGACTGCTTCTGTAGAGAAGGGCTGGGTGGTTCAGACAGATATCATATGACTCGCAAAGCCTGTAATAGCTGGCATTTTATGAAAAAAAAAAAAAAAAGAGCTGGTCTGAGTTAGAGGAAGAGAATCTTCAATCATTAGCCTTAATTGAAGGGAAGGCACAAGGTAAGATGCTCCAAGAGCAAAGCAGAGATGCTGGAACCGGAGCAAAGGAGGATGCAGAAAGCCTGGTGCACAGCCTGGGGGCAAATAAGATCTGGCGGCCTCCACGTCCACTGCTCCTAACAGGAGGTCAGGTGGGGCTGAGGCCGCCGCTGCCTGCCCCCTGCCCCTCGCCTCCGCCCTCATGGGCAGGGGGGTTTCTGGTCCTTGCAGGGGCAGGCTGAGGATCTAACCAGCGCTCCCACTGTTCTACCCGTACCTGCCCATGTTCCTGTACACATCTGCATCTGTGTCCCCACTTCTAAATGAGAGGGGCAGGGAAGGATGCACTTAAATGATCAAGGGCCAGCTGCCTGACTCTGGGTTCATCTGGGGAAGAAGCAGCGCGCTCCCGTTGTCAGGCTGCCCAGAGCTGCCTTCTGAGGGAGAGACTGTTGCTCTTCTAGCTGGTATGTACAGAGTGAATAAGGAAGTGGCGAGGAGCCTGCCGGCTTCCTGGCTCAGAAGGCGGGGATGTCACATCTCCGGAGCCTCGCCTACTTGGCCTGCAGCATGGCTGCACTTACGCAGTATGGCAGTGCCTTTCTGCCTGCTCTGTCGTAAGACGCCTGGGGGGCCCTTCCATCTGTCTGGCTCCATTTAATGGTCTTACCCAAGGATTCTCCAGAAGCTGACTCTGAGAGTCCAGGACCATCAATTGGAACACTGAAGGCTTCAGAGTCGAGCTCTAGATTCACTCTGCCTGTAGATTTCCATATCAGGAAGGTAGAGGTTGGGATGAAACGGGGCCAAAAGGGTTGCAAGGAAAACGAGAGCAAAAAAGCAGAGATCTTGGGCCATCCCAGCAGGGAGGGAGTGCCAACAACTCAGGACAGGTGGCCTTCTCAGCTGCTGGGGTGAGCAAAGCAGCTAAAAATACCCTGAATTCAATGAGCCCATTTCAACCACTGCCAGTGGGCGCTTCCTGGCTTTTCCCCTTTTGCAACAAACAATGCGGGCAAGTCCTGCAGAGTCGTTTCTTTCCTGCCCGATTTGTATTTCACGGGCCCCTTCCATCCTGTGCAGGGCAGAGATCAGCTCCTGGTGGGTCGGTGGCGGGGTTGGGGGGGGTCAGGGAAGTCGGAGCGAGGGGGAACTGGGCCAATGAGCTCAGCAGGTCGGGAGCGGGGGGTCACAGGCCTATTTTGGCTGAGGAGGAAACCGAGACGCAGGCAGAGGAAGTGGCTTCTGTGCTTGTGTGTCTTTCTATATATAGGCGCTCCCAGGCTGCCACATACCAGCAAGGCTGGGGAACCATGAGACGCCAGGGTCACACCGGCTTTGGGCTGGAGGACAGAGGGCGGGGTGCGAAGGGGCAGATGACTGCAGAAGGAAGAAAACAGGTGGCGCCAAGCAGCCCCGCAGCGGGGGTAAAGCTTCTGGTATCATGTGGTCACCAACTCCAGCCAAGCAAAAAAGATAAATAAATCAACCCACCGTACCCAGAGCTCCCGGCCCGTTCTTCTGCAGCACCACGGTGTCTGGCTGCAAGTGGGTAGCCATGGGAGCCCCAGATGATCCCGTTCAAGGAATAAGAATCTGGGAAGGCCAACATCGGGAATCCAAAAGACCCTCGCTAACTGTTATCAGACAAGCCCATCTCACCATCTTTCCAGATACAGGACTTCAGGCAGCTCTTTAAACGTCTAAGCATGAGTTTCCTCATTTACGAAGCAGACTAATACCGAAACTGGAGGGCAGTTCTGAGGACTAAGCAAGATGAACATTTCACAAGGTGGTCAGCATGGTGCCCGGCACACCAGAAGTCCTGGGCAAAGAGGAGCTTAAGCCCCAAGATCACACCTATTAGTGGCAGAACTGGGAAACGAAGCTGGGTCTCCCACCTACTGGCTCAGAGTGATTTTGTAGCATTTCCTCTCTTGACCACCTCTGCAGCCTGGCAGGGAGGTGCATGCATGCGTGTGTGTGTGTGTGTGTAGGGGCCAGACACAGCCTGGTTTTACAGCCTCCTGCCAGCATCGCACATAAATCTTAGGTATGCCTCCATTTTCCGTCTCCGGGGAGTTGCATACACTGCTTCACATGTGGAAAGCGAGGTGGTTGTTGGTCAGGAAGATGAAAAGTTTGAGGAAGAAAACTTCAGCTGGGGGAAAGGGGCGGGCGGGTGTGGAAGAGGGTGTTGAGATACCGGAAATCTACCCACACCCTCACTTTACTAATGAGATGCAAATTTCAGACTCAGTGGTACAGGAGGGTAAAATGAACCACTACCTTCTCTGCAAAAAGCCTTGTAAGTGGAAAATTCCAGTCCCGGGGACTTTTTAAAGTCTGGAGAAAAGAAGGAGGGCTGAGGCAGTGGATGAGAAGCAAAGGAGAGCAGGGCCCCAGGGCACTTCCCCTTCTTAAAAAGGGGCTCCTCGGCCTGAGGAATCTGAACAAGTGTCTGCTAACCCTCTAGCCTCCTGCCAGGCGAGCCACTCAAACCCACCAGGATATCTCTGTGGGGAATGCAAACTCCTTTGGCCTTCATCTTAATTTAATCTGTTTAGATGATACTAGGCACCCCAGCTGATGTCCCTCTACCCAGGCATTGGGTAATCATATGCTTGTGTGTGTGTCTGTGTGTGGGCGTGTGGCTTGGTTTTATCACAATGGCTCAAGGAACTGTGACATTCTACTGGTCAGTGGTGTGCAATGTTCCCCAATGCACAGGACAGACCCATACAATGAGGAATTGTTAATACCCATAGGGTGCCCAGTTCAGAAACACTACTGTATTTTCCACCCTGAATACCAGGCATGCCGTACATTTTTGATAGAAGATAGCCACCAATTCCCTTGTCTAGAAGCAAAGAAACAGTTCCTGGAGCTTGGCTCGCCCTGCTAAGCTCCAATCCTTCCCTGGACCCCTATGCGATAAGAAGTGATGGTTTTCAGTATTTATTCCTTCAAATGTAAGAGACAGTACAAACAGGCAGCTTCTGCAGACACCAGCTTGCTAATATTAGCATCTGGAAGGATGATAACAGGATTTCCCAGGAGGGCAGAGGGTCATGCCACTGGTGGAATGATACCCCCTTAGCCCTGGCCACCCAGAGGGTGTGAGTGGGTGGAGAGAGATGGCGAGGGACCACTGATGATATTACTTAGTCATTCTAGGCAACATGAGAGGAACTGGCCAGCAGGCAGGATGCAGGCTGATCCATGCTGACCTTGTATGCGCTGGACAACTTGATAGGCTGATGGAAATAGAAACAGCAGGCCTCAGGGGCCCAGCTAACGGCAGGCTAAGTCTTGTCCTCAAAGCAAGGAGCCCTGGCTGGAGGCTGGTGACTCTGCAACAGGAGGCTCGTTCGGTTCACCCTACCTATGGCCGCCACCTCCGGGACCTCCCCCTCCCCGGGATCCCAGGTCAGACAGTGAGCCACCCACCTGATAAAATAGCAGCAGAAGATGAGGCTCAGCATGAAGACGAAGATGCCCGTGCCGAAGATGACCATGTAGATGTTGAGGGGAAGGTCTTGGAAACTGATGGGGGGCATTGAGCAGGACTTGTTGGTGCTCACCAGTCCCAGGCCACAGAAACACCCTGCAGAGAACAGGAGAGGGCAAGTGTTACGATAGTGGGAAATTTACTACCGAGGCTGATGCCACTCTGCGTGAGCAAGGATGCAGCGAGAAATGGCAAGCCTCTGACTCAGGGACTTACTTTTTTCTAACTGAAGCATAATTGATTTACAACGTTGTGTTCACTGCGGATGTTCAGCAAAGTGATTCAGATATCCATATACGTATATGTATTCTTGTTCATATTCTTTTCCATGATGGCTTATTACAGAATATTGACTACAGTTCCCTGTGCTTTGCAGTAGGTCCTTGCTATATATCTTATACACAGTAGTTGGTATCTGTTAACCCCAAACTCCTAATTTACCCCTCCTTCATTCCTTTTCTCCTTTGGGAACTATAAGCTTGTTTTCTATGTTTCTATGTCTGTGTGTCTGTTTCTGTTTTGTAAACAAGTTGTGTCATATTTTAGATTCCACATATAAGTGATATTGTATGGTATCTGTCTTTCTCACTTCACTTAGTATGATAATCTCTAGGTCCATCTAGGTTGCTGCAAAGAGCATTATTTCATTCTTCTCTTTTTATGGCTGAGTAGTTTTCCATGATTATATTGGATTGGCCAGAGTTCGTTTGGGTATTTCCTGAAACATTGTATGGAAAAACCCAAATGAACTTTTGGACCAACCCAATATCCTCTCTGTGTGTGTGTGTCTCTGTGTATGTATATCTGTGTGTATATGTGTGTTGGTATGTGTGTGGGCATGTCTCTGTGTATGTCCCTCTCTGTTTGTGTATGTGTGTGTGTGTATGTCTCTCTGTGTGTGTGTATGTGTCTGTGTCTGTGTGTCTCTGTGTGTGTATATGAGTGTATGTGTATGTATGTATATATGTGTGTATATATGTCTCTGTGTGTCTCTCCTGTGTATGTATGTGTATGTCTCTGTGTCTGTGTGTCTGTCTGTGTGTGTGTATGTATGTCTCTGTGTATGTGTACATATGTATGTCTCTGTGTGTGTATGTGTGTGTATGTCTCTCTGTGTGTCTCTCTCTCTGTGTATATGTCTCTGTATGTGTGTGTCTCTCTCTGTGTGTATGTCTCTGTGTATGTGTGTGTGTATGTCTCTCTGTGTCTCTCTCTGTGTATGTGTGTGTGTGTCTCTGTGTCTCTCTCTGTGTGTATGTCTCTGTGTATGTGTGTGTGTCTGTGTGTCTCTGTGTGTGTATGTATGTCTCTGTGTATGTATGTGTGTGTGTCTCTGTGTCTCTCTGTGTGTATGTCTCTGTGTATGTGTGTGTATATCTCTCTGTGTGTCTATGTGTGTGTATGTCTCTGTGTGTGTATGTGTGTGTGTGTCTGTCTCTCTCTCTGTGTGTATGTCTCTGTGTATGCGTGTGTGTATGTCTCTCTGTGTGTCTGTGTGTGTATATGTGTATGTCTCTGTGTATGTATATGTGTGTGTGTGTGTGTGTGTGTGTGTGTGTGTGTGTGTATGTGGTGTGTGTGAACCACATCTTCTTTATCCATTCATGTGTTGGTGAACATTCAGGCTGCTTCCATGTCCTGGCTACTGTCAACAGCGCTGCTGTGAATGCTGGGGTGCAACTATCTTTTTGAATGCGTGTTTTTTTGGGGGGTAAATACCCAGAAGTGGGACTGTGAATTATGTGGCAGTTCCACTTTGAGTTTTTTAGGGAACCTCTACACTGTTTTCCATACTGGGTGCACCAATTTACATTCCAGGGACTTAGATTTACACCCTCGTCCTAACACTAGTGAAATGACCTTGGGTAAATGGTTTAATCAATCTAGGAAACGGGATCCTACACAAGATACTTCAACCTGCACCTCCTAGGGGATCAAGGAATAGGGCAATGGATGGAAATGAAAACACTTCCGTCTGGTAGAAGCCTCTTGGGTGCACTAGCAAAATGAAGAGCCTCAGGAGAGGCAACATCCATCCAGGCCCCAATCCCACCTCTCCCTAGCTCTGCGACCTTTGAGAAATTACCTTGCTGAAAAGCTCCCCTTTTTTTCCACAGGAAAAAAAGCAAAGTGCAGAGGCGACCCAAGACTATGGTGTAAGAAATATGCTTTGTAAATTGCAAAGTGAAGTTGCAAAGGTCATTTGTCATTATTAAGCCACTTGCTCCAGAAGCCAGGCTGCACCCAGACCAGAATAGAAATTGTTCACTCTGAGTCTGGGCCCGAGTTCCAGAATGTGGCGGGGGTGGGGGAGGGGGAAGCCACTGCTCACTTTTCCTGGCCACCCTCCCCTTTTCTACTCAAAGCCTCACCATGCAGTCTGCTAATGGCAGTGGCGTCCCCCAGAGCTTGCAGAACACAGAATCTCAAGCCAGCCTCCGTCAAAGCGAATCAGAATCTATGTTTTAACAAGGTCCCTTCAGTGTGGGGACCACAGGTGGCCACTAGAAGCTTCATTCACGTGACTCAGGAGTGAATCCTGATTGATCTGAAGGTGACAATCACCTTGCTTTTGCCAGGGTTTGGTGTTGGGGTAGGTATGTGATTGGGCTTCCCTGGTGGCTCAGCGGTAAGAATCCACCTGTCAAAGGAGATGGGGGTTCGATCCTTGGGTAGGGAAGATCCTCTAGAGAAGAGACAGAAATGGCAACCCACTCCAGTATCCTTGCCTGGGAAATCCCATGGACAGAGGAGCCTGGTGGGCTATAGTCCATGGGGTCGCAGAGACTAAATGGCAACAATACCAACAAAGGCACGTGATTGGGTTCTGGCTGAAGAAAAACAACGAGAAGAACATCTGCTATAAAGACAAGATTTTCCTTTCTCGGGTCACATCTCTCTAAAGCATTTGGAATGGTGGAAGCCAAGTTACAGCTGGTAAGAGGGAAGTTCAATATAAAGCTGGTGGCAGAGAAGACAAGGAAAGAGGAGGAATGAAAGATGCTGTCTGTCAAGTGGCTGGAAAAATCAGTCCTGGAGCCACTTCATGGGACCATTGTTCCTGACAGTTAGAACATTGTCTGTTATAAGGGGGAAAAAGAAAAAGGAATTAACCATAAATCGGGTGAGTGGTTTTTCTCGCTGGCAGGCAAAAATATCAGTGATCTGAAAGGTAAGCCTCAGAGTCTTGGATTTCAGAAAGTGTTGGGACAGGAAGGTTAGACTTCACCATACGTTTGTGTGTGTGTATGTGTGTGTGTGTGTGTGTGTGTGTGTGTGTGTGCACTCATTCACTCAGTTGTTTTCAACTGTGCAACTCTATGGACTATAGCATGCCAGGCTCCTCTGTCCATGGGATTCTCCAGGCAAGAATGCTGGGTGGCCATTTCCTTCTCCAGGGATCTTCCTGACTCAGGGATCAAAGGTCTCAAGTTTCCAGCACTTGCAGGCGGATTCTTTACCGATGAGCCAGCTGGGAAGCCTTTACACATGCTGCCAGCCAAACACATCTCATGCTACCAACTGAACTGAACCTCCGTAATAACATCACCATGAAATGTACTCTGCCCGCCCTCTCCACAGAGTTTGAAAAAAAACAAAAAAACTCAATCATTAAATAACACGAATACTCAAACAGCTAAGAAGGCCTGGCTTCAAAGACCTATGGGGACTTCCCTGGCAGTTGAGTGGTCAGCACGCTACACTTTCACTGATGAGGGCACAGGTTCAGTCCCTGGTGGGGGTGAGGGGAATGGGGAGGTGGGGACAAAGATCTCACAAGCCGTGAAGGGGCGGCCGGGTGAGGAGAGGGGGGAGGAGGACTCAGGCCTTCAATACGGGTTCCTGTGCTTTCCTGACATTGTGGTTAGGAGCCATTAATATACTTTGGAACACTATACCATAATTAGGGCTGCGACCCCAACTCCGCAGAAGACTTGAAAGACCGGAGTCACCTCTGACCTCACACATCTCCACCCTCTTAATCCCCGAGACAATCTAGTGACCAATATAACAAGTCCCCTCCAAACCTCTTTCAGACTGTATGCCAACTCTCCTGCCAAGTCTCTATTCCAAACACACTTGGAGCCCAGTTCTACTCCAAGTCCCTATTAATTGATGTCTAGTCCCTCCTCTAATTTAGCCCACATGTCTGGCATATCCTCCCACTCCGTTTTTCTTCTATGATCTACCAAACTCAGACTTCTAGTCCTCCCAAACAAGAATGAGCTGAGTCCTCTCTCTCCCTTCCCAACTCAGTATCCCCTAGCATCACCCAAGGTGAGCAAGTCTCCTCTCTATTTCTTGCCCAATCCTGTCTTCACCTGCCTCCAGACTTTTGCTCATGCAGCTTTCTCTGCCTGAAACTCTCTCTCTCTTCCCAAAGTCCCCCAAGGCTGGTCTTTGTGATATTCACCACCCCCACCCCCATCCCCGGCAGACCCCAGCTCGAATTCTATAGCGCTCACAGCCTGTATCACACGTTCTGGCTCCAGCACTCTCAGCTAACTGTCTTAGGTTACCCCACGTTTCCTAGAATCAGCTTCATTTAACTCAAACATGCGTTAAACACTGGTTACATGACAAGTACCATGATAGACACTGAAGAAAAAAGGAAAGACTAGACGATATTACAGTCTAGAGAAGAAGACAGACACAAAGGTTTCCATCGTGGAAAGTGTGATACATAGTGGATGTGTGACTGATGAGATGGTTGGATGGCATCATCGACTTAACGGACAAGAATCTGAGCAAACTCAGAGAGATAGTGATGGACAAGGAAGCCTGGCATGCTGCAGTCCATGGGGTCGCAAAGAGTCGGGCACAACTGAGCGACTGACTGAACACCAACATACAATTCTGAGATCAGAGACAGAGAGTTCTAATCAGCCTGAGCACTTCTAGGTCTGAGGATAGCAAACTTTTGTACTTTGACTGAAATGGCAGCCCACTCCAGCATTCTTGCCTGGAGAATCCCATGGACAGAGGAGCCTGATAGGCTACAGTCCATGGGGTCGCAAAGAGTAGGACACGACTGAGCAACTTCACTTACTGTCACGTTTGGCTTTTTATCGGTAACTGGTTAACAGATAATTAATTCCTGATTTTTCTCAAGGCGACCTAGTCCTCTTGGCAAAAGCTCCCGCTTCAAAGTAAGGAAACTGAAGTTTGGGAAAATTGCCCAGAAACTGCCCTCAGCTGACTGGTGACCAGTCAACCAACAAGTACTGCCTGCTGGCTTGACTTATACACTGATCTAGACATTGTGGGGAAACAAAAAGTAAAAGTAGTTCTTGTCCAGAAAGACTTTTGGATTAAAGTTGGGAAAAAATTAATTAGCTACTAAACTTTGCTAAATCCTGCTTCTTAGCCTCTGGCATGGGTTAGAAAGTTTTCACCACCTCTTTACCCTCCACTCAAATAGTTGATTTCTGTGGGCCAAAGGAGATTGATTTTTCCATGTAGACACCATGGTGGACTGGCCAAGCAGGAACAACTTTCTGTCTACTCTGGAAAACAGTGTTTGGGATTGTCTTTCGGGTAACTCTGTCCTCCATGCCAAAGAGGCTTCTTCCCCACCAGGCACGTCTCCCTCAGCCCCGTCTCATCAACAGCTGACGCTGTAAGAGTCTAATCCTCCATCTGCCTTGACTCTCCATGTACCTTTTTAAATTTTTTTTAAAGTCTTTACTGAAATTTGTTATAGTGTTGCTTTTATGTTTTGGTTTTTTGGCTGGGAGGCAAGTGGGATCTCAGTTCCTTGACAGGGACTGAACTCACACCCACCGCATTGGATCACTGGATCACCAGGGAAATTCCACCATGTACCTTTCCTCAGCTGTATCCTGGCATCCATAGGGCCCCAAAGAACCTCATTTGGTTCCCTGGATGGCACTGACCATAGATAACGCAGAGGGTTTGCATGTATGCATTCTGAAGGCACTCTGGCCTCAGCAGTGTATCAGTTTATTGATCATCTGATCTTGCCAAGAAGCTTTCTGGGGCTCCAGGATTGAGTCATGGGCTTCCCTGGTGGCTCAGAGGTTAAAGCGTCTGCCTCCAATGTGGGAAACCTGGGTTCGATCCCTGGGTCGGGAAGATCCCCTGGAAAAGGAAATGGCAACGCACTCCAGTATTCTTGCCTGGAAAATCCTATGGATGGAGGAGCCTGGCAGGCTACTGTCCATGGGGTCGCAAAGAGTCGGACATGACTGAGTGACTTCACTTTCACTTTCCAGAATTGAGTCAGTGAGTTGGGACTTTCTATGATAGAGGTCTGGGTGAGAAGAGCTGCATGGCTAAGAGGAGATGGCCTGTTTGCTTGCATTCTGATCAAAGAAGGAGACAAAAAATACACTGGGTTAAAAGCTGACAGTGGTGTAGCTTTTTCTCTAAACTTATAAGGAAAGAATTTTTAACCCCAGGAATCACAGGCTCCAGATACTTATCACAAAGGTGTTTGGGGAGGGATTGCTTCTTCTCTGGAGTCAGACAACAGTCCTTTCTCCATCACTTTAAGAAGTAAAAAGAAACACACATAGTAAGTCAACTGTGTTGTTGTGTTGTTTAGTCGCTGAGCCGTGTCCAGCTCTTTTGCGACCCCATGGACTGTAGCCCGTCAGGCTCCTCTATCCATGGAACTCTCCAGGCAAGAATACTGGAGTGGGTTGCCATTTCCTTCTCCAAGGGAATCTTCTTGATCCAGTGATCAAACACATGTCTCCTGCATTGGCAGGGTGAATCTTTACAACTGAGTCACCTGGGAAGCCCAAGTCAACTGTAAATCAACAAAAAAAAAATACATGTTTAAAAAGTGGAAAGATGAAGCAGCAAGTGCTCTACTGGTCTAAAAATCTATGAGGGTGGCCCAGAAACAGGGCTAGTGTTCACTGACAGCTAGCTACCTTGGTTCTTCTCCTGAAGTCGGTTCCATTGTTTCCCTCGACCTATGAAAGCCCTGACATCAGAATGTCTCATCCCCCAGCTCGCGGGCTGGGAGCTGGAGTGACGTCAAGAGAAGGGCTGGCCAAGAACGACCAGGGGATGTGGGAAATGCTTCTCTTTCCCAGCCAACGGGAATCTTTCCCAGATGCGGGGGTTCACTGTCCTCCCCCACCCCCACCCCGCCCCCACTCCAGCTATGCCTCCGATCACACACACAGCTAGGTTCATTTTCAGGAAATTAGATCCTACCAGCTAGAGGAAGAGGGGGATGGGAGCCCCTCACACACAGGCTGCCCAAACCCTGCCTTAAAACAAAAGCCTCTTGAAATAATTAATGCAAGATCTGGCAAGAGGCTGCTCTCGAGAATGGATTTCTCCACACCCCCCGCTCCCCACCCCCCCACTAACTAACCAGCCTACCCTACTCAGAGATAAGGCCAGCTGCTTCTTTCTCCCTGCCCCCGGCCCCTGCCTGCCCTTACCCCCTTTCTCCAGAAACTCTCCAAGCTTTAGAGCAAGGCAGTCAAGATCCCAGGGTCACTGGAGGGTATTAGCAGCCAAAGTTTTGAACTGACCCGCTTAGAAGGGCGTCTCTTCAGGTAGCCTGAACAAGGAATCAGCTCTAAGCCCAACCTGTAGTCTCGGAAACTGCTAAAAAAGCCTAAATGTGAGGTGCATTTAGCATCAACCAGGCTGGGGAGGGAGGGGAGTACTGGGTCTGGAGGCGCGGACACCACCGAGGCACAGGAGCTTGTACCGTGGTCCGGCCTTCGGACCAGTGAGCACAGATCCCCAGGCAAGCCCTGCATTCAAGGGTAGCCGGGCGCCAGGAGATCTACTTGGCTTTATCAATCCAATAAAGGCACGCTCATTAATCCGGCGTCATTCCCGGGCACAAAGCCCCCGAGCAGCCGGTGCGAAGCTAACAAAGGCGCAGGGGAAGCCGCCCCCGCGCCCCGTCCTGCACGCTGCTCTGTATACATATTTAAAATAGCCTGCAAAGTTTCAGACCAGGAACTTGAGCTCCCTCTAGGAGATCCGAGCCCGAGCGCGGATTTAATTCTCCGCCGACGACCACAACAAAGAGCAAGAGTTTGAGCGCACAAAGGCGAGGAGGGAGGCGGGTATGAGTGCGAAGCCGCCACACCGAGGCCGGGAGCCCCTCGGCTCCCACGACCCCCGCCCGCCCGAGAGATCCCTCTCGGCCCTGCAGTGAAACCTGGATTCCACACACCCCCTCCCCTTTCAAATTCCGCGCTGTGCAGAGCAGAGTTGAGCGCCAGGACGCCTCCTTGTCGGTCCCATTGCAGTAAAAACTTGGCTCGAGAGGGAGAAGGAGCCCTCCGATCTGAAACCTGGCGCCCCCCACCCCCCAATCCTCGTCTCCAGCCAGCCCCACGTCCCTGCGCCCCCGCTCCCCCCACCCCTCCAAAGCCCGGTACTCACCGTTACACCACTGGAATGGGTGCATCAATGAACTCTGGGCTGGCTTCCTCTGGCGAACGAAGGCAGGTGCGGGGCGGGAAGGCGAGGTGGGCGCGCCGGCCGGTGGGGTCGCAGGAGGGGCCGGTGCGCTGCGCGGGCGGCCGCCCTTCCCCTGCAAGTGGAACTCCCTCCGGAGCCGGGAGCTTCGCCGCGATGGGTCTTTGGAGCCACAAAGGGGAAAGAAGAGAAAAGAGACAGAAAAATCTCCTGGCTCTAAGGACCGCGGAGAAAAGGCAGGAAGGGCCCGGGGGCTGGGTGCTGCTGCGGGGCGCCGGGTGGGCAAAGGAGAGGGAATAGCCCTCGGCAGAGGCGAGCCCTGGATGCCGCCGCTCAGAGGTGAGACGCCGGGGACTCCGAAACTGACACGGTGCACGCACACCCCCTCCCTTATACTGCCCCCGTCCCCCTCCCGTCACCGGCCCTCAGCCAATGGGAGCCTTCCTCCGGCCCCGGGCATTAACTTGCAGACCCGCCCTATCCGAGTGTGGGGAGCATCTCTGAGGCTTGGGCGCCACCCCTTCACCTTCAGTCCGGAGACGGTCGGGCGGCGCGCTGGTCCGGGCAGCCCCGAGCCAGCCTCTACGGTGCACGCACACCCCCTCCCTTATACTGCCCCCGTCCCCCTCCCGTCACCGGCCCTCAGCCAATGGGAGCCTTCCTCCGGCCCCGGGCATTAACTTGCAGACCCGCCCTATCCGAGTGTGGGGAGCATCTCTGAGGCTTGGGCGCCACCCCTTCACCTTCAGTCCGGAGACGGTCGGGCGGCGCGCTGGTCCGGGCAGCCCCGAGCCAGCCTCCTCCGCTCGGGACCTGGAGGAAGGTGAACAATTAGGGCCACCTTGTTTTCGTCCTCCAGATCGGCTACTGTTTAGCATTTCTCTGGCTCTTTGAGAAAGCCAGTTCGAGGGAGTGGTCCCATTTCTGTCCAGAGGGCAAGGACGTGGTCTTAGGTGGCGGGCTCTCACGTTCCTTTGCTCGCTCTCAAAGAGGGGGCATTGCAGCTCGAGATTGTCCTACCAAGTGAAGTGGGAAAGACAAGTATCACACCATATCCCTTATATGCAGGTTGAAAAAAAAAATGATACAAATGAACTTATTTATAAAACAGACTCACAGAAACAAACTTAGGGTTACCAAAAGGAAAAGGAGGAGGAAAGGATAAATTATAATTTGGGGACGAACAGAAACATGTTGCTATACATGAACTAGATAAACAAGAAGCACCTGTATAGCACAAGGAACTATATCCACTATATTGTAATAACCTGTGATGGAAAAACAATCTGAAAAAGAGTATATACACACACATATATATTTGAATCACTTTACGGTACATCTGAAAGTAACAACACTGTAAATCAACTGCACTCCAATAAAATCATTAAGTTAGTGATAAAGTTGCTGAATAGAATTCCACTATGTGAATACATCACAACTTCTTTGTTCACCTGTTGTTGGATGTTTTGAGTTATTTCCAGTTTGGGACTATTAAAAATAAAGGTTTTAAGAACAAAATAAACAAAAAGCAAAAGAGAGACTGAAGCCAAGATTTAAAGCAGGTAAATCTGAAAAGTGCTTTAGTTTTCATCTTATCCTCTCCGCCTGCCCCTCACCCCACGCTCCCCACCCCCACCTTGTCAGGGCTCTAGGCTCCTGAATAGCAGAGTCAAACCCAGACATTGACATTGGCAATATCATAAGGGCAGCATTGTCAGTATTTAGCACTACACAGGTGTTGAATAAACAGCGGTTGGAAGAAAGACTGAATCTCTTAATTCTCTGTCCAATGTGATGGTTTCTTTTACCGGACATTCCATCATTTCTTTCTGTTTCTCTCTCATTCTTTCCCTTCCTGCCTGCCTTTCTTTTCCTCCCTCCCTTCCCTTTTTCCTTCCTTCCTTTTTTTCCTTTCTTTCCTTCCCCCTTTCTCCTCTCATTTCTCTCTTCCTCTGCCTCCTTTTTCCTTGTTTTGTCTTTCTATCTTTCATTTACTCAGAATATATTCACCAAAAGCCTACTCTGGGACAAGCACTGTTTCACTGGAGAGCCATCAATCAATGTTCTCAAGCCTGTTCTCCTGGGATTTACATCGCATAAGAAGATAAACAGTGAGCAAGCAAGGAAACAAAGAAGAATGACTCAATCTTATCTTCCTATTCAACTTACGTCCTATTGGAAGGTGAAAAGTACTTTCCCTGACTCTTGAGAGTTTGTAACACTTAAATAAGACAATGCTGATGAGTCCTCTGCCATTTAATAGCATGATGGTTACGGTAGCAAAGGATCTGGCCAAGGTTACTTAGCAATCTGCAAAAATAGGTTAGCACTTATTTATGCAGTGGTCTGAAAACAATCTTTTTTTTCTTTCTGAGCTATTCTGGAAGGGCGTCTGTACAGATCCAACTGATTTCATCTCCTAATTGGACATCTACAAAAAGTTTCTAATTGGTCTCAGTCTCCGAACATGCATGTGCATATTCTCTGTTGTGTCCAACCCTTTGTGGCTCCATGGACTGTAGCCCACCAACCTCCTCTGTCCATGGGATCTCCCAGGCAAGAATACTGGAGTGGTTGCCATTTCTTTCTCCATCTTGGCAGAGTGTAGAGGATTTGAAAAGACAAAACAGTTGTGTTGTTACTTACCTAGTAATTCTATTTAATGGCTCAGGGGAAAGGTGTTGATAGGTGAGCTGATGGATTGAGGAAATCTGCTAGGTGCCTCTAGGGTACACCTGTGAAGGGCAAGCCTATGAATGGGAAACTGACTGGAAGTAAGGAATACCTCTTCCCTTCCTTAGGCTAAGGAACTCAGGTGGGAAAACAAGATTCTTGCTAGACCCTCCAGAAAGGACAGCCCGTCTGACACCCTGATCTTAGTCCAGGTCAGTCTTCTGACCTACAGAGTTGTAATATGATAAAGTGAAAGTGAAAATTGCTCATTTGTGTCTGACTCTTTGTGACCCCACGGACTATATAGTCCATGGAATTCTCCAGGCCAGAATACTGAAGGGGGTAGCCTTTCCTTTCTCCAGGGTGATCTTCCAAACCCAGGGGTAGAACTCAGGTCTCCTGTACTGCAGGTGGATTCTTTACCAGCTGAGCCACAAGGGAAACTGGTAATATAATAAATCTGTTTTGTTTTGGTTTTTAATCCATCTTCCAATGCAGGGGGTGTGGGTTCGATCTCTGGTTGGGGAAGTAAGATCCCACACACCACTGGGCAACTAAGCTGGCAAGTCACAAGGAAAGATTCCCACAACTAAGGCCTGATGGAGCCAAAAATAAATAAGTAAATAAAATTTTTATACGGTTGATTTCTGCAAGTCAAAGCCACAGTGAGGTACCATCTCACCTCTAGACCCTCCAGAAAGGACAGCCCGTCTGACACCCTGATCTTAGTCCAGGTCAGTCTTCTGACCTACAGAGTTGTAATATGATAAAGTGAAAGTGAAAATTGCTCATTTGTGTCTGACTCTTTGTGACCCCACGGACTATATAGTCCATGGAATTCTCCAGGCCAGAATACTGAAGGGGGTAGCCTTTCCTTTCTCCAGGGTGATCTTCCAAACCCAGGGGTAGAACTCAGGTCTCCTGTACTGCAGGTGGATTCTTTACCAGCTGAGCCACAAGGGAAACTGGTAATATAATAAATCTGTTTTGTTTTGGTTTTTAATCCATCTTCCAATGCAGGGGGTGTGGGTTCGATCTCTGGTTGGGGAAGTAAGATCCCACACACCACTGGGCAACTAAGCTGGCAAGTCACAAGGAAAGATTCCCACAACTAAGGCCTGATGGAGCCAAAAATAAATAAGTAAATAAAATTTTTATACGGTTGATTTCTGCAAGTCAAAGCCACAGTGAGGTACCATCTCACCCTGGTCAGAATGGCTGCCATCAAAAAGTCTACAAACAATAAATGCTGGAGAGGGTGTGGAGAAAAGGGAACCCTCTTACACCGTTGGTGGCAATGCAGACTAGTACAGCCACCATGGAGAACAGTGTGATTTTCTTTAAAAACTGTAGGTAGAACTGCCATATGACCCAGCAATCCCACTGCAGGCCATACACACTGAGGAAACCAGAACTGAAAGAGACACGTGTACTCCAGTGTTCATTGTAGCACTGTTTACAATAGCCAGGACATGGAAGCAACCTAGATGTCCATCGGCAGACGAATGGATAAGGCAGCTGTGGTACACATACACAATGGAATATTATTCAGCTATAAAAAAGAATGCATTGGAGTCAGTTCTAATGAGGTGAATGAAACTGGAGCCTATTATACAAAGTGAAGTAAGTCATAAAGAGAAACACCAATACAGCATATATATGGAATTTAGAAAGATGGTAATGATGAGGCTATATACAAGACAGCAAAAGAAACACAGATATGAACAGACTTTCAGACTCTGTGGGAGAAGGCGAGGGTGGGATGATTTGAGAGGATAGCACTGAAACATGTATATTACCATATGTAAACTAGATGACCAGCACAAGTTCAGTGCATGAAGCAGGACATTTAAAGTCAGTGCCCTGGGACAACCCAGAGGTGTATGGTGGGGAGGGAGTGGGTGGGGATTCAGGATGGCAGACACATGTACCCCCGTGGCTGATTCATGTCAATGCGGGGCAAAGACCACCACAATACTGTAAACTAAGTAGCCTCCAATTGAAGTAAATAAATTAACTTTTTAAAAAAGCATAAAGAGTTGAGTTCTCACATTGTATCAGTATAGTTTAGATAACTGACCTTCCCCCCAACCTCAACCAATGATGCCCAGCTTCTTGTGAATCAGGAGAGAAGTCTGGTTACTTCATGATGATGAAATGGAGACAGTAAAGAAAATGATGGCTTATACATCCAAGTCTGAAGAAGTCTGAAGTAGAATTATGTTTCTAAATCTTCCATAGCAAGCAAGAAAGGTAATACTAAAGACTGAACTTCCAGAAAATCTTCTGAGGAGTCAGGGACTCTTCATTTCCAAGGTTCCACTTCAGCATCCTCTTACAAAGCCTAGAAGCTCATTCACATTAGCGAAATGCATTTTGGAAAGAGTGCTAATTCTGTGGAGGAACATGAGACCAGGAACCTTGATCCCATCATTTCACTTTTTACTAAGACTCTTCCACCCACTTCCTTTTTTTTTTTTGCTAAGTCACGTCAGTCGTGTCCAATTCTGTGAGACCCCATAGACGGCAGCCCACCAGGCTCCCCCATCCCTGGGATTCTCCAGGCAAGAACATTGGAGTGGGTTGCCATTTACTTCTCCAATGCATGAAAGTGAAAAGTGAAATGAAGTCACTCAGTCATGTCCGACTCAGTGACCCCATGGACTGAAGCCTACCAGGTTTCTCCGTCCATGGGATTTTCCAGGCAAGAGTACTGGAGTGGGGTGCCATTGTCTTCTCCAACCCTCCTCCATGTCCAGCCCTGAGGAAGAGAATGCTAACCATGGTTGGTTATACAAAGATTCGTACTCAGACTAGGTCCAGTTTTTTGCGACCCCATGGGCTGTAGCCCGCCAGGCTCCTCTGTCCAAGGAATTCTCCAAGCAAGAATGCTGCAGTGAGTTGCCATGTTTTTCTCCAGGGACTCTTTCCAACCCAGGGATTAAGCCCAAGTCTCTCATGTCTCCTGCATTGCAGGCAGATTTTTTTTTTTAAACTGGGGAAGCCCAGTAAAAAGTGATAATTGACCCCAAATAAACATGTCATACTTCACAATTAGACACATTGTCATATTTCCCCAAGTCTTTTCATTTTTTAAGAGAACAATTTTCATAAGAATATTTAATTCTTTGAAGCAGTTTAGAGTTATTTATTATATATTCAGGCTAACGAGGCCTTTCTCTCATTTAATTCTTAAAAGATCCAGCCTTCCTCTGAAAGTCTCCGTAACCAGAATGTTTTTAGGATGATTGATGCAACTTTTTTTCCCTTTTATTTATTTATTTTTGGCTGTGTTTGGTTTTCGTGGCTGCACAGGCTTTCCTCTCGTTGCAACAAGTGAGGTCTACTCTCTGGCTGTAGTACAGGAGCAGCAATTTGTCCCTGCCCCTGGTTTCGATCCCTGGGTTGGGAAGATCCCCTAGAGAAGAGAATGACTACCCATTCCAGTATTCTTGCCTGGAAAATTCCATGGGTTCTATAGTCCATGGGGTTGCCAAGAGTCAGACACAACTGAGCAACTTTCACTCACTCACTCCTGCTTCCCAGGTGACGCTAGTGGTAAAGAACCTGCCACTGCAGGAGACTTAAGAGATTTGGGTTTGATCCCTGGTTCAGGAAGACTCCCTGGAGAAGAGAATGGCAACCCACTCCAGTACTCTTGCCTGGAGAATCCCATGGACAGAGGTGCTTGGTGGCTACAGTCCATGGGGTCACAAAGAGTCAGACACGATTGAAGTGACTTTGCACGCACCCACGTGCTGCCCCTAGCTCCCAACTCACCTGGGAAATCCAATAAAGCGAATAAGGGAACTTCCTTGGTGGTTTAGTGGTTACGACTTCAAGCTCCCAGTACAGGGGACTCAGGTTTGATCCCTGGTGAGAGAACCAAGATCCCACATGCTTTGCAGCACAGCCAAACAGGAAAAAAAAAAGAGAGAGAGAGAGGAAGGCTTTGGTGTGACTCTGGAAGCAAAGCTTCCTTTCTCTCTCCCAGAGGACTGTCAGTTCTGGGGTGATGCCCATGCTCTCCCCAGGTATCTCCTAAGCATTCCTGATGAAGTTTCTAGGTGCCAGTGGAGGCTGGAAGGAAACAAGCTAGCTTGGTTTCCCAGGGATCCTTCACAGCCCTGCTGTGAATTAGGATTTCTGGAACAAAGGAATCTTCTAGGCCAGAACGGAACCATCATCCCACATGTGAGAGTGGAGATTGGAGAATGAAACAGGATGAGAGACAAGCACCGTTGACAGAGCACCTGCTGCGTGCCACGCCCGGGACTTATCACTTCACATTTTTTCATGGATTCCTCACCAGAACCTGCAGGGTAAGGTTATTTCTTTCTCTCTCTCTCTCTCTCTCTCTCTCTCTCTCTCTTCCTGGCTGCACCATGAGACATTTGGAATCTAATTCCCTATCAGGGATCAAACCCTCAACCCCAGCATTAGAAACTGAGGTCTCAACCCCTGGACCACCAGGGAAGTGCCCATCCATTCACTGTAAAATACTCCTCCCTTAAAAATGGGGAACCTGAGGCTTTCCTGGACTACATGCTTTCAATGCAGGGGCCTGGGTTCGATCCCTGGTCAGCGAACAAATCCCACCTGTGGCAACTAAGAAGATCCTGCATGCCACAGCTGAGACCCGGCGCAGCCCAAGGAAGAGAATAAAATGGCAGAACAAAGCAACAGCAGAACAGAGAGCCTACTTCCCATTGTCTTGAGATCCGCTGGACTTACTTGTACTTGTCAAAAACAAGCTGAGTGAAGTAGAGATGTCAGTCGTTGATTCTGGAGACTGGGTCATAAAACTTCACTGTGATCTCTTTCTCTCTTGCTTCTTCTCTTCCTGCCTTTATCTGTCTGTCTCCCCCTGGTCATGTGCTCTGGGGAGGCCAGAACTCATGTCCCATGAACACTCACCTGTGGAGACGTCGCACAGCAGGGAACAGAGGTCTCTCTAGCAGCTGTGTGAACGGACATTCTGCCTTTGCCTCTGTCCAGGCTGCAGACTCTTGGGGGACCCTGAGGCAAAACCACACAGTTCAGCTGCTCCTGGATTCCTGACCCACAGGAACTGGGAAACACCCAATGTTTGCTGTTCTAAGCCACTGAGTTTGAGGGGTAATTTGTTATTGAGCCAGAGACAAATACGACAGCCACTGTCACGAAGAGATGTGAGGGGCTCTGACCCTGCAGTTTATTTCTGTCTCAGGAATATTCCAAACAGAGGCAGTGAATTCTGCTTCACAAAACCATGCAGAGACCCGGGTTCCCCGCTCTTGCTGATCTGCCCCGCGCTCGGATTCGGTCCTGGTTCATCTGTGAGACACCAACTGACCACGGTTAGAACACGAAGCCTGTGTTCTAACCCCGTGGGAGGGGATGAAAGAGCGGAAGACAGCATTTTCTTTGTAGGAATTCAAGTTTTACTTTTGTTCCCATTCTACTGGTGAGAGCTTAGCCACTGGGTCACACCTATTGGCAAAGAAGCCTGAAGAATGGAGTCTCAGGCTAGACAATCACCCTGAAGCTCTGGGCAGATCTGTAGTAACAGGAGGACATGAAGGATGGAATTGGGTGGATGGAGGCCCAGCAACCTACCCTGCCCGTGCCCGACCCAGTGTTGGCACCTTCTCTGTGACTTGTAGTGACACTGTTCCAAGGCTGGTGGTTAAGATTCTGCTTCCACTGCCAAGGGCAGGGGTTCAACCCCTGGTTGGGGAACTAAGATCCTGCATGCCACATGGCTGGGCCAAAATAAATAAACTAAAAGCAAAAACAAAGATGATCGCACATGATGTTTGCTAGCTGACTTTTTATTTTTAACTTTTTATTTTATATTGTATTATGGTGGCTTATCAGTAAAGAACCTGCCTGCTTAGTGCATGGGTTTGATCCCTGGGTTGGAAAGATTCCCTGAAGGAGGAAATGGCAACCCACTCCTGTATTCTTACCTGGAAAAAACCATGGACAGAGGAGCCTGGTGGGTTACAGTCCACAGGGTCTCAAAGAATTGGATACCAGTTAGCTTCTAAACAGTAACAGTAGTTGATTAACAATGTTGCTTTAGTTTCAGGTGTACAATAAAGTGATTCAATTATACAGATACCTGTCTCTATTCTTTTTCAAATTCTTTTCCCAATTAGCTAACTTATTTTTTAAAAATTAAAAATAAAATGAAGGATTGGATAAGCTTGCTGGTTTTCAATTTTTGTGTGTGTGTGTGTATGCCAGAATGTTTAAGTAATATTTAAAAACAGACACTGCATGCAATAGAGATGTAAAACCAGAACTGATCTGTTTGAATCATGTGGAGTTTCTCTCTGATTTTCCCCCATCCCATAAGTGGGCCCACAGAAAACTGTTTCAAGCACTAGAGGTCTGTAACGCATGATCAGAAAGCCCCCAGGTGAGGTGTCTCCTGGTCTCCTTCCAGTTCTGGTATTTCTGAGGCTCTGATCACTCACCTGTGTTCCCTGCCCCGGGCTGGATCACAGCTCCATCTTTCTGGGCAGCTGGGGGCTTGTATCTGGCAAGTATTGGTGGAGGAAGACGAAATGAGCCTTCGCCCTGGGTCTCCAGTCTCACCTCATTGGTTTTTTGGCCCCCAGGCGTGAGAGGTCTTAGCTCCTTGACCAAGGATCACACCTGCACCCCCTGCACTGCAAGGCAAAGTCCCAACTACTGGACCACCAGGGACATCCTACTAGTTCTCAATTTTTAATCCAAATCAGAGATGAGTACTGGCATTTGCAAGTGGAGTTCACGGCATGTCCAGGGGCTTTGATCAGTTTCCCATTGCTGTTGCAACAAATTGCTGCTAACTTCATGGCTTGAACAATGCACATTTATTATCTTACAGAAAACGGGCATGGGACTCACTGGGCTAAAATCAAGCTCTGTCAGCTGGCTACCTTCTGTTCTGGAGGATCTAGGAGAGAATCCATTTTCTTATCTATTCCAGCTCTGTCTCTTATACACATCTAGATGTGTATAAGAGACAGTCCCCACCCTTGGACCAGGGATCTAAGTGAGGAGCTCTGAAAACATGATCCAGAAGGCCAGCACACCACAGATAGCCTTGAGGTCCACCCCTCAGATGGAGACGTGGAAATTCTCAGAGCAAGCAGCCGCCCGTCCCAGGCTGACGCTTTTTCTAACCCTCTTGTCCTCTTCTGGGCTGTCACGGGCTTCAGCTGGATTAGGCGCTCAGGCTCTGACTTGCTCAGCTTTGGTCTGGCTTGTGAGTGACCCTCAGTGATTGGAAGGGGACAGGCCTCTCCGCTCTGATTTTTCCCTACCCCAATTCGCAGAATTCTCAAGAATACAGATTGCCATAGGGAAAGTTACCTAGGGAGAAGAGAGATCCTTTCTTTTAGTCCATGACCATTGAAAGCTGGCTCCTGCATGGGTAAATATTCCCCTCCCTGCTTCCGAGGTTCTTTCCAGAGAGATCTGGGGGTGTCAGCCACCTTCTCCCAGGCTGGCTTCAGAAGAAGCAGAATTTGGCAGAGACCTTAAGGAACAATCTCAGTCTATTCAGAAGGCTGGTAACCACTGCCCACAAACAGCATTCTAAGAATGGCCGAGGCAGTCCCACTCCTGGGCATATATCCGAAGAAAACTATAATCTAAAGACCCACACAGCCCTGTGTTCACTGCAGCACTGTTTATAATAGCCAAGACCATTGGCTATTATAAGCCACCAATGTCCATTGATGGATGAGTGGATAAAGAAGATGTGGTGCAAATATACAGCGGAATGTTCAATTCAGTTCAGTCAGTCAGTCGTGTCCAACTCTTTACGACCCCATGGACTGCAGCACACCAGGCCGCCCTGTCCTGATCACCTTCTTCTGGAGTTTACTCAAACTCGTGTCCATCGAGTTGGTGATGCTATCCAATCATCTCATCATCTGTCGTCCCCTTCTCCTCCTGCCTTCAGTCTTTCCCAGCATCAAGGTCTTTTCCAGTGAGTCAGTTCTTCGAATCAGGTGGCCAAAGTATTGGAGTTTCAGCTTCAGCATCAGTCCTTCCAATGAATATTCAGGACTGATTTCCTTTAGGATGGACTGGTTGGATCTCCTTGCTGTCCAAGGGACTCTCAAGAGTCTTCTCCAACACCACAGTTTAAAAGCATCAATTCTTCAGTGCTCAGCTTTCTTTATAGTCCAACTCTCACATCCATACATGACTACTGAAAACACCATAGTCTTGACTAGACAGACCTCTGGAATGTTACTCAGTCATAAAAAAGAATTGAGGGACTTCCCCGGTGGTCCAGTCGCTCCCAAGACTACATGTTCCCAGGGCAGGGGGCCCGGGTGTGATCCCTGATGTGGCAACTAGATCCCACATACCGCAACTAAGAGTTCTCACGCCACTAGGCAACTAAGCCCCAGCACAGCCAAATAAATAAATAAGAGTGTAACCATTCCATTTGCAGCAGGGATGGACCTTGAGACTATTATACAGAGTGAAATGAGTCAGATAAGAAAAACAATATATGATACCGCATATATGTGAAATCTAAAAGATATATACAAACGAACTTACTTACAAAGCAGAAACAGACTTCCAGATATCAAAAACAAATGTATGGTTACCAAAGATGTGGCAGGGAGGAATAAGTCAGGAGCTCGGCACAAACACACACATACCACTAGACAGGAAATAAATACCCAATAAGGACCTACCGGATGGCACAGGGAACTCAATTAGCACTCTGGGAAGAGTATACTCATACTCTACGTGAGGAAAGAAGCTAAAAAAAGAATGAGTACACGTATATGTATACCTGAATCACTTTGCTGTACACCTGAAGGTATTACACACTGTATATCAACTACACTCCAATAAAATTAAAATTTAAAAATAAATTTAAATACTTAAGAAATAAACCCAAAGAATGGCTGGGGCGGGGTGGAGATTGGGAGAAGATGAGGGCCAGAGGACTTTCCCAGGCTTCTTACATTTCTGGGTAAGACGTTAGGACACAGTGATAGGTCGATTTACCCCCAGGGGGGAGGCAGATCCAGTGTGAGAAAAAGGCTATGGGCAGCGGTGACTGGAGGGCAGGCTTGTCCTTGTCCCATTGGGACCGCCCTTGCTCAGACTCACCATGTGCAGACGTGGGCCCACGGTGCCTTTCCACGTTTTAAGAGAAACTGGAAATTGAATATTGTGCAACATTTCCTGGTTATCGAGAAGTTGCATGGAAAGCAAACTACCCTCTGCTGGTGGGTTTTGCTCAGTGATGCAGTGCCCTTGCCCAACACATCTTCCTCCCTCTGACTGTGTGTCACCAATTCGTAGTTTTTCTTTTAAAGATTTAAAAAAAGAAAATGTGAACCCTTTATTGAATTTGTTACAACATTGCTTCTGTTTTATGTTTTGGTTTTTTGGCCCCCAGGCGTGAGAGGTCTTAGCTCCTTGACCAAGGATCACACCTGCACCCCCTGCACTGCAAGGCAAAGTCCCAACTACTGGACCACCAGGGACATCCTACTAGTTCTCAATTTTTAATCCAAATCAGAGATGAGTACTGGCATTTGCAAGTGGAGTTCACGGCATGTCCAGGGGCTTTGATCAGTTTCCCATTGCTGTTGCAACAAATTGCTGCTAACTTCATGGCTTGAACAATGCACATTTATTATCTTACAGAAAACGGGCATGGGACTCACTGGGCTAAAATCAAGCTCTGTCAGCTGGCTACCTTCTGTTCTGGAGGATCTAGGAGAGAATCCATTTTCTTATCTATTCCAGCTTCTAGAAGTGCCCACATTCCTTACACAGAGCTCCCATCCTTGTCTTCAAAGACAGCAATGGGTCCTCAGAACCAATCTCTCAGCTCAGTTTGAAAAGGTTCTGTGCTTTTTAAGGACTCATGTGATCAGGCGGCACTGGATACTTCGATGGAATCTTCCCACCATGAGGCTGCGGGGTTGTTAAAAGTGATTAAAGACTGTGCTGGGTCTTCATGGCTGTGCACAGGCTTTCTCTAGTTGCGGTGAGCAGGGAGAGCAGAGCTGCTCTCTAGTTTTGGTGCCCAGGCTTCTCGTTGCTCTGGCTGTTCTTGCTGCAGTTGGAGGCTTCTAGGGCACAGGCTCAGTAGTTGTGGCACAAGAGCTTAGCTGCTTCATAGCATGTGGGATCTTCCCAGACCGAGGAATCGAACCCATATCCGCTGCATCGGCAGCAGGTTCTTAACCCCTGGACCACCAGGGAGATCCCAAGGTTTTGGTTTTAATTACATGTGCAAAATACCCTTTGCCACAGAGGTAATATATTCAGAGATTCTGGGGTTCAGAGAATCAACAGGCCTCGTCCCTAAACTTTTCCATTGTTTGCTCATTTCTTCTGCACACACACACACAGACAAAAGTTCTGAGGACAGAAACTTATGATAAATAGAATTTCTCTTTCTGCATAATCTAGCTCACTCTTTTCTGTTCAGGCTTTCTTTTCTTTAAAATATGTTTCTTTTGTTTTTTTTCTATTTTCTTTCTAGTTGAGGTATAGTTGATTTACAATATCATATAAGTTTCAGGTGTACAACATAGGGGTTCACGATTTCTAAAGGGTATATTCCATTTATAGTTATAATAAAACATTGGCTATATTCCCTGTGCTATACAATATATCCTTGTAACTTAATTATTTTATAGTTTTATATATGTTATATTCACTATTTCGCTTTATTTTTTTAGATTTCCCATGTAAGTGATATCATACACTGTTTGTCTCTGTCCGACTTATTTCACTTAGCAGAATACCTTGCCAGTCCATCCATGTCGTTGTGAATGGAAAAATTTTATTCGTTTTTAATGGCTGAGGGTTTAATTGGGCTTCCCTGGTGGCTCAGCAGTAAAGAATCTGCCTGCAATGCAGGAGACTCGGGTTCAATCCCCGGGTCAGGAAAATCCTCTAGAGAAGGAGATGGCAAGCCACTCCAGTAGTCTTGCTTGGGAAACCCCATGGATAGAGGAGCCTGGCAGGCTACAGTCCATGGATTCACAAGAGTCGGACATCACTTGGCGACTAAAGAACAACATTCCACTGGGTATATGCACCACATCTTCTTTATCTATTTATCTGTTGATGGGCACTTAGTTTGTCTCCATATCTTGGCTATTGTAAACAATGCTGCTATGAACATTGGGGTGCATGTGTCTTTTTGAATTAATGCTTTCATCCCCCCCCCCCCTCAGTAAATACAGGCAGTAGGATTGCTGGATCATACAGTAGTTCCATTTTTTTTTGAAGAAATCACCCATATTGGTTTCCAATGCAGCACCAATTTACATTCCCACCAACAGTGCACAAAGCTTCCTTTTTCTAAGGGATCTGTTTGCAGGGGGCCCTTCAGTAAGGTGTGGCTGCATGCTCTCCAGCAGTGATATTTTCAGCTGCCAGTCTGCTTTCTAGCTCCATCTGCTGCCGTGGTGCGCAGCAACAGAAGCTCTCTCTTCACTGCTGCTCCCAGAGCAGCTTCTCAGCTGGGATTAGTCACAGGGTGAAGGACCAGGCAAACATTCCTCCTTCTCCCAAGAGTCGCCAAGGGCCCTGGGGCCAGCCCCAAGGGTTTGAGTCGACACTGGATGGGGCAGGCTGGGAGGATGATGACTTAGGCTTGAGTCACAGTTCCCCTGGGGGCAGGAGGCTCTGCCGGTTAGAGGAACATGCTGCATCTAACAAGAGCGCGTTTATTCCTGTTCATTTTCAAGTTCTATGCTTGGGTCCAACGGGTCCATTGTGTGAGAACTGGATGCAGGAGGCTGGATTTTTTTGTTTAATATTTTTTTCTTTGGCTGTGCTGGGTCTAAGTTTCGGCATGCGGCATTCTTAGCTGTAGCACGTGGGATCTGGTTCCCTGACCAGTGATTGAACCCAAGCCCTCTGTATTGGGACAATGGAGTCTTAGCCCCTGGACCACCAGGGAAGTCCCAGGAGCCAGGACTTTTAATGCCGGTTTGGGCAGGTGGTGGCTTCCCTGGGGGCTCAGAGGATAAAGTGTCTGCCTGCAATGTGGGAGACCCAGGTTCGATCCCTGGGTCGGGAAGATCCCCTGGAGAAGGACATGGCAACCCACTCCAGTGTACTCTTGCCTGTAAAATCCCATTCATGGAGAAGCCTGGTAGGCTACACAGTCCATGCAGTCACAAAGAGTCAGACTCGACTGAGTGACTTCACTTTGGGCAGGTGTGAGTGAGACCCATCTGTGACAGGTGTCCCCCTCAGCCCCCCTGGAGGGGAGAATGGATTCTGTGTGGTCACTGGGCTGTGCCCTTCCCTTCTGTCTCTTGACACCTTAGGTCCCCAAAACACACACGTACCCTTAAATGGTGGAGGTGGAGGGCCGTATACCCGTGTGACGGCCGCACAGGCAGATGCTGGAGCCAGAGCTCCCGGGCTGGGGTCTGAGCTCTGCCGCTTACTCTCTGCGTGAATCGTGTGCTCAGCCCTCTCTGGACTTCCGTGGCCTCCATGGCCTGGAGCCCTTGGGGCTCCACTGTCCACGGGATTTTCCAGGCAAGAATTCTGGAGTGGGTTGCCACTTCCTACTCCAGAGGATTTTCCCAGCCCATGGATCAAACCCGTGTCTCTCGCATCTCCTGCACTGGTAGGTAAATTCCTTATCCTTAGGAAAATTACTTAACCTCGGTTTCCTTGTTTCTACACATTGACAAGGAAATCACTTCACACGATTTTTAATGAGGATTAAATGACCTAATATCTGCAAAGACAGAAGAGTGCCTGGGCCAGAGCCACAATATGGCTTTTGTTAAATAATAATATATACATACATATATGAGATATATATACATATGCATATATACACACATATATACTTATATATATACATGAAAAGTGAAAGTCAAGTCGCTCAGTCGTGTCTGACTCTTTGTGACCCTGTGGACTGTAGTCCATCAGGATCCTTAGTCCATGGGATTCTCCAGGCAAGAATACTGGAGTGGGTTGCCATTTCCTTCTCCAGGGGATCTTCCCAACCCAGGGAACAAACCCAGGTCTCCCGCATTGCAGGCAGACGCTTTAACCTCTGAGCCACCAGGGAAACCCATATATATATACATATACATACATATATATGGGATATATATGCATATATATACATATATATGGGATATATATATGTGTGTGTGTGTGTGTGTGTGTGTGTGTGTGGCTTCCTAGGTGGTGTTAGTGGTAAAGAATCTGCCTGCCAATTCAGGAGGTATAAGAAACCTGAGTTGGATCTATCTGTCAGGAAGATCCCCTGGAAATGACAACCCACTCCATTATTCTGGCCTGGGAAATCCCATGGACAGAGGAGCCGGAGGAGAGAGGTAAATTAATGTCACCAACACCCTCATGGCTGTGTGCTTGGGCCAAGGGTCCTAGCTGTCAGATCTTTGGGCCCCATCTTCCCACTACTGTAATGCGATTATGGGATGCAAGTGTCAAAAGAGAGCTTTCTAACACTAAGAGCTAGTAACATGTAATGATTCCCAACCGTCAAAAATGGCCAAGCAAGGGACTTCCTGGGTGGGCCAGTGCTTAAGACTCCAAGGCAGGGAGTATGGGTTCAATCCCTGGTCAGGGAACTAAAATCTCATCTGCTTTGCAGTGTGGTCAATAAATAAATCAAAATAATTTCTCTTTGTTTCAGTTAAAAAGAAAAAAAAATGGCCAAATAAATGCTTGATAACTATCAGCTAGTGACTTATTGAAAAGGCAGTTTATTTATGCCTGTGGAGAATGGAAATCATTCATCTGTGAAGGTGTCTTTGAGCTTTGAGATTCTGAGTTTCTGTACTTTGGGGAAGAGTCTATGCTTCAGTTACATTAAGTAATTTTTCTCCTGTATTTTTCACTTCCTTTTACATTCCATCCCCTTCCTCCACTCATGCGGATGTTCTGGGAACACACTGCCCATTTTTGCTTATTTGTTTTGGCCACGGGAATCTTAGTTTTCTGACCAGGGATTGAACCTGTGCCTTCTGACAGTGAAAGCGCAGAGTCCTAAGCACTGGTCTGCCAGGGAATTTTGGGAAACACACCCTTTTAAAAAGAAGAATGTGGTGGGGAAAAAAAAAAAGAGAGAGAGAAGGCTGTGGTGGCTGGTAGTTTGGCAGTTGGAATATTAAAAAAGACCATACTATTCGCTCTGGTGGTTGGCTCTATTTTTGGACTAGATTTACTAGGGGGATTATGTTACCCTCTTCGGAGGAAAACCTGGAAAGATTAGAAGAGGAAGCAATCACATCACCTCCCTTCCCCTCGTCTCCAATTTCTTGGCGTGAGGCAAAAACCCAACCCATGATTTAGGGCTGAGATTTATTTAATATTTGCTCTTCCAGGAGAATGGGGGACTTGATATAGAAAGCAAGCTGCCTTTTTGAAAATAAGTTATGCCGCATTTGCCAAAAAAGCTCGTTCGGGATTTTTGGACCACCCCAGTATTTCTTCTACACTGGAGTTTGTGAACAGAGACCTATTTTAATCTTCGAAGATACCAGTGTGCCGAGTCCCAATCCAGGCTGCAACTCTGACTTTTTGGTCCTTTGCTGTCCCCGTGTGGACATAAATGGAAACAACAAGATAGCCCTTACAGCTGGCATGTGGAATCAGACTTGGGAGAAAACTCCCTTAAAAACTGGAAACATTAGCTGCTCAGTCATGTCCGAGTCTTTGTGACCCGTGGACTGTAGCTCGTCAGGCCCCTCTGTCCATAGAATCCTCCAGGCAAGAAGACTGGAGTGGGTTGCCACATCCTTCTCCAGGAGATCTTCCAGACCGAGGGATCGAACCCTGGTCTCCTGCATTGCAGGAGGATTTTTTTTACTGTCCCAGCCACCAGGGATGATCCCCCTTAAGAACTGCTGGAGGCATTAGGGCTGGTGGGGGCCCATGACTCTTAAGAGGGAGCCAGGGACTGCCCTTAGGAAGAGAGCTGCAGACTCAGACAAGCCGTCAGTGATTCCAGAGGCTCGCGTCGTTTTCACCATTTTTATTTTTCCTGGAGATGCGTGGATCCAGTAAGCGAGTGATCAGTGAGAGACTCGCAGTCTGCACCTCTGCCGTTTTTGGGCCACGACCAGCCCCCATGGGCATGGCGCCAAGCCTCCCACATCTCTTCCTGCCGTGTTGGAGTAACAAGTCTGTAGGCTTCTCTCTTAGCTTTTCTCACCATCTCATCACCGTCTGTCTCTCTGCTCCTGGCCCCACACAACTCGACATCATCACAGCTGTGCTTGCCACCTCCCTGACTCTCTCCACAGGGGCACAGGGCAGAGCGGGTCCGTATCAGAGAGGGAGGGGAACACTTGAGTACAAAGAGGGGAAGGGGCCTTGAATCTCTGGGACCACCCTGCCTGGAATCCAGGACCCCAGCTGCCTCCCTCCCTGGCCAGCTCCCTGCTAGGTGACTGTGACCCTGCCCAGCTAACCCCTCCCCATCCCCTCGCAACAGATAGCAGCTGTGGTCTGGGGCCGTGTCCCAGCCTTCTAAGGAGAGAATGGGTTCACCTGGTCTCCCCACCACCTGCTCCCTGGGCCTCCGCTGTCCAGCTGGGATCCAGGGACCCACAGGCCTGGCCTGACCTCCCTGCCTCACCCCTCATGCTTCCAGCCCCTGCCGCAGCCTGCGGTCCAAGGCCAGGAGCTGCCTCAGGAAGCCCCGGTTGGGGATGATGCCTCGGTGATCCTTGACTTTCTTGATGGCCTCCACGAGGGTGAGGTGGTGGCGTAGCATGAGGTAGGCCAGCACCAGGGTGGCCGAGCGACTCACTCCCACGGCGCAGTGCACCAGGATCCTCCCTGTGAACACAGACAGACGGAGGGAGGCGGCTGGGGAACCATGGGCTGGGTTGGAGGAGGCTGGGGGCAGGTGAGGAGGAAGACAGGGAAGCAGAGATGCTCTGAGGCACAGATGGGGAGATGGTAAGAATCTGAATCCCGGCAAACAGGGGCACACAGACGGGAAGACACGGAAAACCTGCAGCAGGTCAGCATCCATGAACCCAAAATGGGCTCGAAGAGGAACTTGCCTGGTGGTCCAGCGGCTAAGACTCCAAGCTCCCAATGCAGGGGGCCCAGTTCAAGACCTGATCAGGGAACTAGATCCTGCATGCCACAGTTAAGACCCAGAACAGCCAAATAAATAAACAAACAAATATTTTAAACATAACTAACATAGAGTTTAAAAAAAAAAGAGCTTGAAGGAAGAGACTCAAGATTAATGCAAAACTGAGCTTTGTACCAAGTAGAGTTTCCATTTGATACTCGCTGAGTGCATCCATGGAAAATCCTTTGTGTCTAACCTGGCCCTTCCTCAGGCTCCCATCCATTCTAGGCGGAGGGGGTGTGTGTGGGTGATCAGTATATATTTTTTCCTATTAGAAAAAATCTTTTCTTAGTTTTTCGCTGCGATGAACAGCATGTGGGAATCTTAGTTCTCCAACCGAGGCTTGAACCCACACCCCTGCATTGGAAGAGTAAAGTCTTAGGCCACTGGGGAAGTCCCAATACATCCTATATTTTTAAAATAAAATCCTTTTTACTTTAAAAAATAAAATATTTTTATATCTTAAATAAATATATATATTTTTCTGATCACTAAAGCAAGACAGGCAAAGCAAGAATCACTAGAAAGTCTAGAAATGATAAAGAAGGCAACAATTAAAAAATACATCTCCCATAATCTTCCCGCCCAGGGGCAATTTGCCACTCTCCTGACATCTGGGATTATTTCCTTCTTTTTACGGATGCATTGAAAAGATGGTTGAGAGAAGAGTTTTCTTTCCTGAGCATCTTATCGCATCATTCAATTCTCTTTCTCCCTCCACACCCAGAGCCCCGGGCTTTGCTCTAACTCAGTGTCCGTGGGTCCACCCCTCCACCTCCTTCCCCTCCCTTCCTACCTCCTGGCTGGCTCAGCGCCCGGTGGATGAAGTCAGCGGCTGCCTGGAAGTGGACGCTCATGTCGAAGGCCGGCGAGTCATGGGCCTCGACACCCAGGTAGCGGATACCCAGCCCCTCGTAGGCTTCGGGCGTCCCTCGCCAACGGCTGTGAGAGGCATTGAGGACATGCGTGATGCCCAGGCGACGCAGCTCCGGTGGTTGTTGGCTATTTCCCTGCGTTGAGGAATGGAGGTTAGAGGGGGTGAGGCTGGGCGGTGGGACCAGACACCCTGGTCGGTACTCTGATCACCGCCCTGCCAACATCACTGGCTCCAGGCCTTCCCTTCACTTCCTGAGGACCTGAGATGCGCAATGACTCTGAGTCTTGTCCTGGAGCAAAGCTGGGGGAGTCCTGGAGAGATTTTTGGCCTGGCGGAGAGAAGACGGAGAGACAGGCAAACCACAGTCCTGATAACATATTGAAAGATGCTCAGAGGCCACAGGATTTTATTAATACTTGATCCGTGAGAAAGATCAACAGGGTTTGTACTTCATGGAAGGAAGTACCTGCCAACAGTGGAATCTAGCTGGAGAAAGATTGGGGCGTCTCGGCAGAGAGGGGTTTTCTTCACACCAAGGCTTTCAGGTAGAGAGAGGAGATCAGTGGACGGGTCTGGACATGGCAGGGAGGATCTGGACACTGGACAGCTTGTTGGAGCAACTCACGTTTAACCTGGTAACCTTGAATTGCTATGGTTCTCACCACGTCCCCACTACTTTATTTTTATTTTTGTAAATTTTTTTTTCTGGCTGTCCCATGAGGCCTGCAGGATCTTAGTTCCTTGACCAGGGATCGAACCTTGCACACTGAAGTGGAAGCAGGGAGTCCTAACCACTGGACAGCCAGGGAAGTCCCTTTCCCGTTTAGACTCTCTCTGATGCCCAGAATCTTCTTGTGTTTTGCAAGTTACTCCAAGCCCATGGTTACCCTGTGGATGTCACCTGCAGGGGTTTCTGTGGTTCACAGCCCTCAGCTCATGCCAACAGGGTCATATCGAATGCCCTGTCTAGTGTCAACTCGTGGAGCAGAATACACTCTGAACTTGAACCTCTAAGTCCTGGGCTCTGCTACTTACAACCCGTGGGACTTTGGGCCAGTCCCAGCTTCTCTGGGCTTCCAATTCCTCCTGGGGATAGTGGTACCTACCTCACAAGGCTATCGTGAAGATTAACAAGAAAAAGCCTGTGAAAACCTCCTTGTAGGCTCTAAAGCTCTCCGAAAAGACCTGTAGGGCCTCCTTTCTCTTTGACTCCCATTTCTCTGTCGCCCCCATCTGGCAGAGCCTCTGCATAGGCTACGGCTTGGCTTGGTCCACCCCTCCCCTTTTTGTTATATGTGCTAAGTTGCTTCAGTCCAACTCTTTGTGACCCTGTGAACTGTAACCCTGGAGAAGGCGATGGCACCCCACTCTAGTACTCTTGCCTGGAAAATCCCATGGATGGAGGAGCCTGGTGGGCTGCAGTCCATGGGGTCGCGAAGAGTTGGACATGACTGAGTGATTTTACTTTCACTTTTCACTTTCATGCATTGGAGAAGGGAATGGCAACCCACTCCAGTGTTCTTGCCTGGAGAATCCCAGGGACAGGGGAGCCTGGTGGGCTGCCGGCTATGGGGTCGCACAGAGTCGGACATGACTGAAGCGACTTAGCAGCAGCAGCAGCAGCAACAGGACTGTACCCCACCGGGCTCCTCTGTCCATGGGCTTCTCCAGGCAAGGATACTGAAGTGGGCTGCCATGCCCTCCTCCAGGGGATCTTCCCGACCCAGGGATCGAACTCATGTCTCTTACATCTTCTGCATTGCCAGGCAGGTTCTTTACCATTAATGTCACCTGGGGCACCCCCTGCCTTACCACTCACTGTTCCTCACCCCACTGATAGCTTTTTTTCAGGGCACAAAGATGGAAGGTCAGA
Organism: Madoqua kirkii; assembly: GCA_006408675.1. Taxonomy (NCBI): domain Eukaryota; kingdom Metazoa; phylum Chordata; class Mammalia; order Artiodactyla; family Bovidae; genus Madoqua; species Madoqua kirkii. The sequence goes on from SJYC01034684.1 coordinate 43,746, forward strand.
TAAGTCATCTATGATGTCCAGCCCACAGCACTGGCCTATGAAAATGCTAATGCATTGTGCTAAATGAATGACATGTTTACTTGAACAGAGCCTGTCTGTCCAGAATTGGGTCTATCAGTAATCCTGTTCCACCTAAGAGACGTAGGTTTGATTCTTGGGCTGGGAAGATCCCCTGGAGGGGCGCATGGCAGTCCACTCCAGCATTCTTGCCTGGAGAATCCCATGGACAGAGGAGTCTTGTGGGCTACAGTTCATGGGGTCGCAAAGAGTCCAACTCGACTGAAGTGACTTAGCAGGTAGGTAATCCTGTCCACCCTCCTCAACCCTCCAGCCTCCACTCTACCCATGTACACCCTCCCTTCCATCCTCAACGTGGAACCAACAGCACAACTCCACGCCTCTCTGCCACCCTTCTCCTTTCTTCTTGCACACACACACACACACACACACACACGCGCGCGCGCGCGCACACACACACAGCCGTGGCCCCAGTCTGCCTGGTACCTACTGGTCTCCGAGGTAGAGGCCTGGCCAGACCTCGTCCGCGTGGTTACAGGCAGTCTTGCCGTGTAGAGCAGCCTCTCCAACTCGAAGACGTTGAGGAAGGGGTGCTGGACGGCGGGCGGCTCCTCCAGGGCGCCTCTCACGCGCACGGGAGACCTCGAGCCGCTCCGGGAGAAGCGGGCCATGAATGTCACCGAAGCCCAGAGCCAGTTGCCGGGGCACATCTTAGAGGCGGCAGGAGCCCTGGCAGCCCCCGGGGTGCTCGAGGTGAGGCGGGGCGGGGGTCCAGGTGGCAGCTGCCGGCAGAGACGCGGGTGTGAGTGACGCCTGAGCGCGTCCCTTCCCGCCCCGGGAGAGAAGGTTCTAGGGGAGCACAGTGAAGTCTGGCCCTGGGCGGGGCGGGCGCTCTGGACGTCTTCTTTGAGCGGCAGCAGCTCCGGTCGCCCTGCTCTTTGGCTCCGCCAGGCAAGGAGGTGGGAGCGTTACATGTTCTTGTTTACGGGCCCAGCTGCTGGGCGTCTGCTCCACCACCCCGCCCCCACTCCGCACACACAGTCCACACACACACGCACACACACGCACACACATTTGGCATCTGGGTGGCAGGGCCCAGTGCTGGAAGCCTTGCCAGCCCGCGTCTGGGTCTCATCTGCCTGGGGCTGCAGGCAGACAGGCTGGGGAGCTGGGAGGGGGGTTTGGGGGGCAGGTTCTGGTTCCATCCAGAAGGAGTTGGTCTGAAGCCAGCAGCAGCAGCTGGGGCCCTGACACAGCCCGCCGGCCTCAGGGGTGGGGGGTGGGTGAGTGGAGATGGGCTGCTTTAACCCCTTCCTGCCTGCCCCTCAGCCTTCTCTGGGAAGTCCAGCTGGGGCCATGGGGCGCGTGGGGAAGAGTAGTAAAGAGGAAGCTGAAGTTTTTGAAAAACACTCCCTGAAGACCCAGGTTCATGGAAGGAAGCACCAGTTATCTGTGCGCCACAGCAAAGCAGCCTCCCTTGGTCAGCGTGACAGGTATCACTGATTAAACCTCATCTCTCTGGGTCCAGGCAGGGCTGGAGTACTGTGTGTGTGTGTGTGTGTGTGTGTGGGGAGAGGCAGAGGGTGAGGGGCTAGAGGGAGGAAAGGGAAGAAATGGGGGCTCGGGAAGGCCTGCCTGACTCTCTGTGAACAGTGGGGACCACACATTGAGCTGTGGCACTGGGACGGGCCAGCCTTTGAAACTTGCCCTGGGAGCTGCAGGCAGAGGGGATTGTAGCAACAGCCCCCTACTCCAGCGCCTCTTATCTCCTCTTCCTACCTCTCCTCCTCTCACGTGGTGATCCTGGCCCTCAGCAAAGGTGGGCTGCTCTGAAGAATTCCCCTCCCACTCCTTTTCCTATCGTCTGCCCCAGGGACTCAAGGCAAGGTCCCCAGTGAGAGGCCATCTTTGCCCTGCACCCCCTTAACCCCCCACCCCTCCCCCACAGTCTCAACAGGGGCCCAGTTTTCCCCAATCTCCCTGTCCCCCCAGGGCCAGGAGAGCTCCAGCACTCGCAAGGCATAAGAAGCAGGGTTCTTAGGATCAGGACTGGCGAGGGGAGGCTGGATGTTAGGCTGCTGAGGGGTTGTTTAGGAAGAGATATTTTTCCCCCCAATGGCTGATCAGAAGGAGTGTGGAAAGAGAGCAGTGTAGCAGGCACGGCCACCTCCATCAGCTGTCACCATCGTGGCCATCAGCCCACCACCACTATCACTGTCATCACCACCAGGATCGACATCTTCATCATCAGCATCACCATTCTCATCACCGCAGGCCTAAAGACCTCACCACTTAGCTCCCAAACAACCTTTTCTGGGAACAGAGGGCTGCTGCCTGTGTGATGCTGAATGGTGGAAAGAAAGCGGGAACAGCCCAGGTGTAGCGGGAGCTCGGTGGCACTCGCTTTCTCCCCATTCCGCCCCTGGATGCGCTCCAACCCCATCCGCCAGCCTCTGGGGCCCCCGGTCCGCGACCCCTTCCCCTCCCCCCCCTGCTGTGGTTGTAACAGGTTCATGGCTGTCGCCTGCCCTCGCCAACCGAGACAGCCAGGCGCAGAGGGAGGGAGCCCCGGCAGGGCCCCGCCGGCGGGCTCCCAGGCCCCTCTTAAGCGCCCGCCGTCCCCCGCCCGGCGCCCCCGAGCCCCGCTCCCCCGCGCCTAGCCCACCCGCAGCGGCCCAGCTACCTGGGGAGGCGGCGCGGGTCTCAGTCCCGGAGGCGGATCGCAGGCGCAGGCAGCCCCACGGCCATGACTCCGCCGCCGCCTCGGTCTGGCTTGGCAGACCGGTTGACGGATTAGCATCTATTTTTAAGCCATGACACGCACGTCGAAGCGGGGCTGGTGTCGGTGTGCGCGTGTGTCGGCGACACGCAGGGACCCGGTCTCGCACCCGGGGGCCGAGCGGACAGGCGGCGTGGGCCACGCAGCCCGCACCCCCTGCGGGCCCGCCTCGCGGGCATGCTCGCGTGTGTGTATGTGTATTTTCGGAGCTGCGCCAATGACAGGCGCTCTGCCTAAAGCTGACATTATGTAAGGCGTCCCAGACGGTGTCTTGAGCACACACGCTCCTCCCCAGGCAGCATTAATTACACAGACTCCAGGACGATGCCCACTCACTTGTACATGTCTCCTGCGCCAGAACACTATGGCACAAATAACTCTTGTCCTTAACCCTGAATCATATTTACTAAGCATGGTGTACCCTGTGTTTCAGAGATCTTAACTCATTTTATCTTCATCACAGTCTCTGAGAGAGGAGAGGATATTGTTATTGTACCCATTTTAGGGAGGAGGAGATGGAGGCATCCAGAGGCTAAGTAATTTGCCCAGGGCACTTCCTAGGCATCGCCAGAGCTGAAGGTCCCAGCCTGATTGCCTGCCTGGGAAGTTCAAGTCCTTAAGGGCTTTCTGAACAGGTGGCAGCCCCTTCATCCATCCGCTCTCCCCACACCCCAACACACACACAATGGAGAAGGAACAGTGGATTTCTTTTTTTGAAAAGGTATTTATCTGGCTGCTCCGGGCCTTAGTTGTGGTATGTGGGATCTAGTTCCCGGACCAGGATGGAACCCAGTCCCTCTGCATTGGGAATGTGGAGTCTTAACTACTGAACCAGCAGTTCAGCACCGTGGCTTTTTATCAGGAAGCCTTTTTCACCAGCTCAGCTCCTTGTGAATTTCCTTTTCCTCTGTTCCTGAAGAAACTCACATGTTGCTTTTTGGTGATATTTGGCTCCACTTGTTTTTCCACCCTAAGTACCTTGTTGGTTCCCCTTATGGTGAACACTTCAAAGGCAAGGACTGTTGTGGTCCCCAGTGCCTGGCTCACTGTGTGATGGGGGTGGGGTGGGGTGGGTGCCGTAATGTCATCAGGTGATGCTTTAAAAAGACTCAGCCTCCAGGTGAGCTGCCTGGTGGGAGGAAGGCAGGAAGAAGACAAGGTCAGGCTGCACCTGGCTGGGGTTGAGTAGTGGTATACCTACTGTAGCTGAAACCAGGACGGACTCCATTGCTATAGGGAGAGTGTGTGATGCTGAATGGTGGAAAGAAAGCGGGAACAGCCCAGGTGTAGCGGGAGCTCGGTGGCACTCGCTTTCTCCCCATTCCGCCCCTGGATGCGCTCCAACCCCATCCGCCAGCCTCTGGGGCCCCCGGTCCGCGACCCCTTCCCCTCCCCCCCCTGCTGTGGTTGTAACAGGTTCATGGCTGTCGCCTGCCCTCGCCAACCGAGACAGCCAGGCGCAGAGGGAGGGAGCCCCGGCAGGGCCCCGCCGGCGGGCTCCCAGGCCCCTCTTAAGCGCCCGCCGTCCCCCGCCCGGCGCCCCCGAGCCCCGCTCCCCCGCGCCTAGCCCACCCGCAGCGGCCCAGCTACCTGGGGAGGCGGCGCGGGCTCAGTCCCGGAGGCGGATCGCAGGCGCAGGCAGCCCCACGGCCATGACTCCGCCGCCGCCTCGGTCTGGCTTGGCAGACCGGTTGACGGATTAGCATCTATTTTTAAGCCATGACACGCACGTCGAAGCGGGGCTGGTGTCGGTGTGCGCGTGTGTCGGCGACACGCAGGGACCCGGTCTCGCACCCGGGGGCCGAGCGGACAGGCGGCGTGGGCCACGCAGCCCGCACCCCCTGCGGGCCCGCCTCGCGGGCATGCTCGCGTGTGTGTATGTGTATTTTCGGAGCTGCGCCAATGACAGGCGCTCTGCCTAAAGCTGACATTATGTAAGGCGTCCCAGACGGTGTCTTGAGCACACACGCTCCTCCCCAGGCAGCATTAATTACACAGACTCCAGGACGATGCCCACTCACTTGTACATGTCTCCTGCGCCAGAACACTATGGCACAAATAACTCTTGTCCTTAACCCTGAATCATATTTACTAAGCATGGTGTACCCTGTGTTTCAGAGATCTTAACTCATTTTATCTTCATCACAGTCTCTGAGAGAGGAGAGGATATTGTTATTGTACCCATTTTAGGGAGGAGGAGATGGAGGCATCCAGAGGCTAAGTAATTTGCCCAGGGCACTTCCTAGGCATCGCCAGAGCTGAAGGTCCCAGCCTGATTGCCTGCCTGGGAAGTTCAAGTCCTTAAGGGCTTTCTGAACAGGTGGCAGCCCCTTCATCCATCCGCTCTCCCCACACCCCAACACACACACAATGGAGAAGGAACAGTGGATTTCTTTTTTTGAAAAGGTATTTATCTGGCTGCTCCGGGCCTTAGTTGTGGTATGTGGGATCTAGTTCCCGGACCAGGATGGAACCCAGTCCCTCTGCATTGGGAATGTGGAGTCTTAACTACTGAACCAGCAGTTCAGCACCGTGGCTTTTTATCAGGAAGCCTTTTTCACCAGCTCAGCTCCTTGTGAATTTCCTTTTCCTCTGTTCCTGAAGAAACTCACATGTTGCTTTTTGGTGATTTTGGCTCCACTTGTTTTTCCACCCTAAGTACCTTGTTGGTTCCCCTTATGGTGAACACTTCAAAGGCAAGGACTGTTGTGGTCCCCAGTGCCTGGCTCACTGTGTGATGGGGGTGGGGTGGGGTGGGTGCCGTAATGTCATCAGGTGATGCTTTAAAAAGACTCAGCCTCCAGGTGAGCTGCCTGGTGGGAGGAAGGCAGGAAGAAGACAAGGTCAGGCTGCACCTGGCTGGGGTTGAGTAGTGGTATACCTACTGTAGCTGAAACCAGGACGGACTCCATTGCTATAGGGAGAGTAGATCAGGCTTTGAAATCTGAGTCAGAGAAAGTGACACAGTCCCCAGTTCAGCTCCATCACGGGATGCCGGTAATTCCCCTTCTACGCAGTCTTTCCTGCTCTAGAGAAGCAAAAGCAATTCCTCTTCCTTTTCCTTGTGCCTTCTTTGTACGGAAGTTTACATGAAGAAATGAAATCTTCATCACTGAAAACAAAAACTGTCCTGGGAAATTGGGATTTGTCAATTCAGGACAACTTTGGTAAAGAATGGTCACAGGGGACTTCCCTGGTGGTTCAGTTGTTAAGATTTCTCATGTCCAATGCAGGGGGTATGGGTTCAGTCACTCAGTTGGGTAATGAAGATCCCATATGCTACATGGTGCTGACAAAAAGTGAATATTAAAAAGAAGAAATGGTTCTGAATCAAACTGCTAAAGAGCATATGTCATACACTAACCTCATTAGAAGTGACAGAGACTTTAAGGTTGGTAGGTTAGGATGTTGTAGATGATAAGCTTCATCTCAGTCTTCAGTTGAGATCTAAATCTTCCAACCCTGCATTGCACTTTTCTCAGAAAGCTGGGAAAATATGCTTTAAAGCATACTGACAATTTGGCCAGATGTAACCATAGACATTGTCCAAAGATCAAGATCTTCATGAGGACGGGGTCAACTTACAACTCAAGTGGCTTCATACTTTTCTTGGTAACTTCTTAGAAGGCTTATTATGTTTCCAGGTGACATCAGCTGAACTAAAGATGGAGAAGGGGGGAGAATGGAAGAAAGAGTTAGTAAGAAGGTAATGGAGAGGATTCAACAGGCAATGAGTGGAAGGAAAGAGAATAAGCATGTATCAATAACTTATTATCATCAATTCCTTGGATTCCCAAATTTATGAACTCATTTAATCCCACTTCTCTTTGAGGTGGGTGTTATTATCTTCGTAGAGTACCTGAGGAGACTGATACTTGGCCAGATTAGTTAACTCACCCACAGCTAATTAGTGCCAGAACAAGGGTTCAATCCCAGGACTATCTGATTCCAAAATTTTATATTTCAAGATGAGATTGAAGTCTCACTTCTTCTACAAAGCCTTTCTTGATCTACTTTTATTTGTTCTTTTCCTTCTTTGCGCTCATAATGACTTCTAGCGAAGGACATATGGGCTAGTAACTTCATGATTTGCTACATTTATTTAAATATCTGTTCCCATTATTAGAAGTTACTGAATGGATTCACCACACTGGGATGAAAAGAACACAGATGATAAAGCAGATAGGAATAGATTTCCAAGTGGTTTCTAAAGAAATACTTCTAAAACAGTAGTTACATAGAGAGAGAGGGAGAAAGAGTTCAGTATGAGCAAAGAGGAGGAAAAACAGGCAAGACTAGGAAATACATGTTAAAGGGTAGTTCTAAGTGCTACAGTTTAACTGTGGGTTAAAAGCTTTCCATCTATTAGCTAATTTAATCCCATAACGTAGATATTATTAATTCCATTTCCTAGTTGAGGAAATACGTTTCGTGGTGGTAAACCCATTCGGAAGCAGCCAAATAGCTAATCATTGGGATTTGGGCATGTTTGAAACCTAGAACTGTTTAAAACCAAAACCTGGGCCTCAAAGCACTGTAGCATAAGGAAAAATCATGGTAATAGTGTGCGTGAGTGCTAAGTCACTTCAGTCGTGTCTCTGGAACTCCGTGGACAGTAGCCCACCAGGCTCCTCTGTCCATGGGATTTTCCAGGCAAGACTACTGGAGTGGGTTGCCATGCCTTCCTCCAAGGGATCTTCCCTACAAGTGGGACAGACAGCAAGTCTCCCGCCTTGCGAGCAAGTTCTTTACCACTAGGGCCGTCTAAGAAGCCCAACAGTTAGTATATCGAGCCCTATTTTGTGCCAAGAATGTAGCAGAATTTACAGGAATTACCCGCTGGAAGCCACAGCAAGGCATTCTCAAGCACCCCGCCCCCACTGGTCCCTCAGAGGGCGTGGCTCCCGGGTCCAGGCTCTGCAGGTTTTGGAGGTTGGGGGAGGCGGCCTTTAGTCCCCCCCGCCCCCCCCCCCCCCCC
>SJYC01034685.1:0-18889 GCA_006408675.1 Madoqua kirkii
ATTCTCAAGCACCCCGCCCCCACTGGTCCCTCAGAGGGCGTGGCTCCCGGGTCCAGGCTCTGCAGGTTTTGGAGGTTGGGGGAGGCGGCCTTTAGTCCCCCCCGCCCCCCCCCCCCCGGGGGAGGGTGGGTCACCCGACGCCCTGTAATCCATTGCCGTAAGTAGACAAATGCAGGTCGAGATGGACCTGGCTTCCCCCAACCACGCCCTGCGCATTGCCACGCCTGTCGGTCCCTGGCTGGTCCACCCCGAGCTCGGCTGCAGGTTTAAACGATCGCTTTTCGTGGACAGGTTCAGGCCACAGAGCACCGACAGGTATGACTGCATTTAGCGACGGTGTGTGGTGAGGGGAGGCGGGGCAGAGAACGGAATGGAGGAAAGATGCCCCGTGTGGATGCTGGCTTTGAGGATGCCCCATAAGGATGCTGGTTTATTCTTCTAGATCTCTATCTTCCCAGCCCCCTTCCTGCTTCGGCATCTTCCTCCGCCCCCATCTGGCACCAGCCTTCCCCAGGTCCCTGCGTGTGATCTGAGTGTCGGTTCTCCCAGGCGTTAGCCAAGGATGAACCGGCTGGTTTTCCCCGCCCCGGGGCTGCTGCTGGCTCTGAAATGGGGAGGAGATCCTTTCAGGGTCGTGAGAATCTGGTTTTTGCTTCAACTCTAAAATCTTCCTTCTCCGTCGGTCCACCAAAGTGTTCTGTAGCCTGGTTCGCTGACTTACCTAGAGGTGGACACGTCTTATCACTATGAATAGTCCCTTTTTCTAAGAACCACACATTTATCCCGGAAAGTGGATGTGCTTTCCATTAGCCTGATTTTGTGATGCAATAAGAATCTCTGGGGAGACTGGTAGGTCCTAGAGCGGTAAATTACGGCATCATTAGTTGGCGAACAAAATGATATAAAAGCAATACATAGTAAACATCACTATTACCAAAAAAAAAAAAAAAGAAGAAAGAAGAAAAAGAAAAGCATATATGAAAGCACATTTTGAAAAAGACTGAAAGGAAATATGCCCAACAGTAAAAGAACTCAGAGTGAGACTATAGGTAACTTTTGTCTTGCACTTTAAACTGTCTACATTTCCTGCGTTTTCTACCATCCGTGTGAATTAATTTAAAATGTCAGTTCCATGAAATCAGTCCAGACTTCCTTACTGGAAATGAATGTCCCACTAGTGCTTGAAGAGAATATTCAATCTCTGCTTGGGGTCACAGGTTTCTTTATTTCCTTTCTATATAAGGTTTTAAATAGTCTAAATTCTTAAGTTCCTCTCTTGATTTTACCAGCTGCTTTGTTTTTTTAATTTTTGGCCCCACCTCAAGGCATGTCCACCTTGCTTCCCCCATTAGGGATTGAACCTATGGCCCCTGTATTGGAAGGCAAGAGGCTTAACCACTGGACCATCAGGGAAGCCCTTTACCAGCTTTTGAGGAAGGGAATTTTTAGTAAAAAAAATAGTTTACTATGATTTTCTGCCACGTGTTTGTGGGTTTCTTATCTTTTTCTAATTCTGTCAGTTTTATGGGGGTATAGTATCAGTCTGTATTATTACGTACACAAAGTTCACAGGGTTTTAAAACTTCATTATTATTTTTAAAATGTTTTAGTCAATAAGCAGTTTCTCTAAGAGTTAAAAAAATCTATCTTTTTTGGAATAATATATCTTTACATATAATTCTTCTGTTTGAGTTTAACTCATAAACTCTGTTTAGCTAGATTAAAAATTAACTGCATTTTAACCAATGACTCTATATTTATTGTGTTTTATACTATTTTTATTTTTTTGTTTATATATTTATAGTATTTAAAAAATGATTTCCACCATCTTATTTTGTGTTTTCTAACTCTTGTGCTTTCTCTTTCTTCTTTACCCCTTTTCTTTCTTTGGGCAAATTTATCTAGTGTTCATTATCCACGTTATTGAGCTCAGTGGATTTGAAAATTAATGTCTAAATTTAATTGGTACTTTTATGCCCTCCCTGAATAACACAAGGATATTTTGATTTTAATTTCCCTTAGAAACATTTTCTCTCCTATCTTCTTTATTATTATTATCCACTACTTTGAATACAGCTTTAAAACATTTCTGTTTTAATCATCAATCACACAAGGCACATAATTTAAAGAATCAACACACTCTGCAATACTTATACAAAAATAGCAACCTCCTGCTTATTGTCCGCCATCCATAGCCTAAGGAAACACACTGAACAATTTCAAGTATTAAATTTTTTGTATCTCTCATTATGTTTATATTGCTATGTCTTTATTTTCCAGTTTTAGGGATTATCTATTAATTTCTCACTATGAATGTTGAGGGTTTATTTCTCTGCTATTTCATTCCCCCAATATATATATATATATATATATATATATATACACACACACACACACATTCCCTCTTTATGCACTTTTATATGCACAGCTATATCATAATTTTGTTATATAAATAATCAGTATTTAAGATAGTAGAACTATATAATCATCATTCACAGTTGAACCACATTGTTTGCTATGATTGCTTTGTTTTTCTTGCATCACTTTGTTTTCCCTTCAGTTAATAATTATTTTTTTGTTTTATTGCTTAATTTTCAATGGATATCTCACTAATTTGGCTCTATACTTTTCTCTAAGTGCCTAAATTTCTTGTCAGTAAGCATATCAGCTGTTTTCTTAGTATTACTTTTTTCCATAAGTCTTTTCTTCTTTTAAAGATCATTTATCTATTTAATTTTATTTTTGACCACTCTGGGTCTTTGTTGCTGTTTGCGAAATGTTATCAGTATTTAAGATAGTAGAACTATATAATCATCATTCACAGTTGAACCACATTGTTTGCTATGATTGCTTTGTTTTTCTTGCATCACTTTGTTTTCCCTTCAGTTAATAATTATTTTTTTGTTTTATTGCTTAATTTTCAATGGATATCTCACTAATTTGGCTCTATACTTTTCTCTAAGTGCCTAAATTTCTTGTCAGTAAGCATATCAGCTGTTTTCTTAGTATTACTTTTTTCCATAAGTCTTTTCTTCTTTTAAAGATCATTTATCTATTTAATTTTATTTTTGACCACTCTGGGTCTTTGTTGCTGTGTGCAGGCTTCCTCTGGATGTGGCTGAGCAGTGTGGTGTGAGGGCCTCTCATTGCGGAGGCTTCCCTTGGAGGACACAGGCTGTAGGGACCTGGGCTTTAGCAACTGTGGCTCAGGGGCTTAGCTGCTCTGCAGCATGTGGGATCTTCCCAGACCAGGGATCAAACCCCTGTCCTCCTGCAATGGCAAGTGGATCTTTAACCACTGCTCCCCCAGGCAAGTCCCATACGTGTCTTCTGGAGACTTCTGGTGGATCCCATCTGGTTAGGCTGCTCTCAACACTAGGGAAGGGCTGTTCCTCTGGGACTGATCTCCTTTTACTCTCATGCTGGGAATTGGATGCCCTGTTTCCTGGGCATCGTCCATTCTTCATTTGCTACCACCGTGCTCAAACGTGCCAGATACCTGTGCAATCAAGAGACCCTCTGTTTCACTTTAAAGAATAAGCTTGACTTCTTCTGGGAAGGCACAGTTGCCTGGACTTCAGTGATACGAGGTCTGTGGAGTTTAACTTAAAAAGACTTCCAATCCATTCTATGTTTTTAATTCATCTTCCAGAGATATATGGAGTTGCTGTTCCTTGGCCTTTAGGTTGCTCTGATGTGTAAATCAGATTGATCATCAATATTCCCCAACCGACTTGCCTTCTGCTCTTCAGCATCCAATATTTTGTCGCTGCTGAAATAATTCCTGTTCTTTTCATTCTGGTGGGTTTTATGTTTTTTGTTGTTGCTTTTTTAAAGAAATCTTTCAACTATCAATTTTGTGGGGTTTCAGGAAGAAGCAGAATTAAATGCTTGTTTTTAACGGAATACCAGCTGGCTTTTGAAAACACACAAAAAATGATTGCTATTCTAATTCACATGCAATATTTATCTAGATTTACCAGCATATTTAATTCTTTTGCCAACTCTTGCTTCTTTAACTTGTTCATCTTTTCTAGATTCTTTTTTTGTTGTTGTTTCTCGTTTAGTAGTTCTTTTTGTAAGAGATGGTTAGTAGTAAATTTCTAAGTGCTTGAATGTCAAAACATTTCTAATTTGCCTTGATTTATAAATGATATTTTGCTTGACTGTAAAAATTTAGGTTCCCAATTATGTTTCTTCAGCACATTAAAGATATTACTTTATTGTCTTTCGGCATTTATTTTTGCTGATGAAAAGTCTTTTTTCTCCAGTGTTCTTGCCATTCCTTTATTGTAATCTGCCCTTTCTCTTTGTTGGCTTTAACTTTTTCTCTTTGTCCTTATAGGATGCTGGCTTCCAAATTAGTATCCGAATAACTTCTGGGTTTCCCAAAACTGAGTTGATTGCTTATTAGAGTAACTCTTGTTCAGTCGTGTCTGACTCTTTGCGACCCCACGGGCTGTAGTCCTTCAGTCTCCTCTGTCCATGGGATTCTCCAGGCAAGAATACTGGAGTGGGTTGACATTCCCTTCTCCAGGAGATCTTCCTGAACCACTCAGTGTAGACTGGACTTAGTGACTCTCTCCAAAGTAAATAGAATACAGCAGAAGTGATGGAACATCTCTTCTAATATTAGGTTATATTATGGCTCCCTTTAAAAATATAACCTCCTCATTTTACTGTGTAGTGATACCACAGGATATTCAGTCAACAGTCTGTTGATGGACATATGGTTGGTTTTCAATCTCTTTTTTACCATAAATAGTGCTGCAATGAATATTCTTCTGACATTATTACAAATTCTGGACAGTGGGTTTTAGCTCATTGAACTGTGGAATGGTAGCTTAGTTCAGTTGAGCCAAAATCCTGTCTCAAGGTTTTGTTTTCAGAAGACAGTTCACATCTGAGTCCAGGCCCAACGTGTTATGAAAACTCAGGGCTCTTGTCTTGTGTGGATCCTCCTGTTAATGGCAACAGCCAGGGGTGAGGGGATCACTCTGACTTCAGATGTGAGGTGGCGAGTTCTGTTGATCTACAGGAAGTTTACTACCCGCTCCTGGCTCTCTGCCACACCTCTCTCTCAGTTCTTCTCTCTGCTCAGACGCTGAAAACTCAGCTCATGGGGTCCAAATCTCGTCTCGGTGCCCCCACGGGAGCTTCTGTTTCAGCCGCTTTGTGCTACCCTTCTAGTTTCTGGCAGGTCGAGGTTTCCCTTTCTATTTTTCTCATCAACATTTTATGCGGAAAAACCTGTAGACTTACAGAAAATTTGAACATGAGGGACTTCCCTGGCAGTCCAGTGGTTAAGATGCCCCACTTCCACGTCAGGGGACATGGGTTCAGTATCTGGTGGGGGAACTAAGATCCCACATGCCACGTGGCATGGCCAAAAAATAAATAAACAAAATAAAATATTATTGTTAAAAAAAATAGAAAAAGGAAGCGTGCTGTCTTAGTTTCAACCCCAGTGACTTAGCAGCAGCAGCAGCAGCAGCAGCTGTTGTTATCAGTTGTGATCTGCGGCAACTTACTCATTAAAAAAAAGGAAGAAAGAAAGAGAACTACAACGAAATAATACTATTCATCCACCATTTAAATTGAACAATTGTGAACATTTTGCCACTTCTACCTTTTCTACTTGTTTTTGTATGTATATATTATAAACATATATTTATATAAATATGTATGTGTTTTATTTCCTGTTCCTATTATATATAGTTATTTAGATAATATATAAAGTATTTATAGATAATCATATGTTTACATTTATATGGCTAATTTACTGTAAAATACTTTCAACTCAGATACTTTAGCGTATATCCCATAAAAGTAAGGACAGTCTCATATATAACCACAGTGCTATTATGAGACCTGGTGAGTTTGATGATATTTTAATATCTTTTAGTACACAGTCTATATTCAGTTTTCTCCAACTGAGGAGAAATTTTAATAGCTTATTTGTGTAACCAGTGGCCCAACTAAGGTTCATGGATTCCTTCTGTTTATTATGCTCTGCTTTTGGGGCTTCCCTTTGGCTCAGCAGTAAAGAATCTGCCTGCAGTGCAGGAGAGGAGGGTTAGATCCCTGGGACAGGAAGCTCCCCTGGAGGAGTGCATGGCAACCCATTACAGTATTCTTGCCTGGGAAATCCCATGGACAGAGGAGCCTGGTGGGCTACGGTCCATGGGGTCACAATTGTCTTAAGTTGTCACATACTAGACTTGCTTTTGTCATAGTGTCATTCAAATTTTTCCTTTATTCCTGTATTTTCTATAAACTTAGAATTCTGTCAGAAACTGCAGATAGTCTTTAAACATTTTGACAAGAACATTCAGACATGGCACTGTGTAAATCAACACATTAGGAATGGCACTATACTTTTCAAGTATAATTTTATATTCCTATTTTATTAAACATTTTAGTGTATTTTCAGGTGGATAGGATGGTATGATTTTAGTATGTACTCAAATCATCATTTATTGTCACTATAAATATGTATGTGTTTTATTTCCTGTTCCTATTATATATAGTTATTTAGATAATATATAAAGTATTTATAGATAATCATATGTTTACATTTATATGGCTAATTTACTGTAAAATACTTTCAACTCAGATACTTTAGCGTATATCCCATAAAAGTAAGGACAGTCTCATATATAACCACAGTGCTATTATGAGACCTGGTGAGTTTGATGATATTTTAATATCTTTTAGTACACAGTCTATATTCAGTTTTCTCCAACTGAGGAGAAATTTTAATAGCTTATTTGTGTAACCAGTGGCCCAACTAAGGTTCATGGATTCCTTTTGTTTATTATGCTCTGCTTTTGGGGCTTCCCTTTGGCTCAGCAGTAAAGAATCTGCCTGCAGTGCAGGAGAGGAGGGTTAGATCCCTGGGACAGGAAGCTCCCCTGGAGGAGTGCATGGCAACCCATTACAGTATTCTTGCCTGGGAAATCCCATGGACAGAGGAGCCTGGTGGGCTACGGTCCATGGGGTCACAATTGTCTTAAGTTGTCACATACTAGACTTGCTTTTGTCATAGTGTCATTCAAATTTTTCCTTTATTCCTGTATTTTCTATAAACTTAGAATTCTGTCAGAAACTGCAGATAGTCTTTAAACATTTTGACAAGAACATTCAGACATGGCACTGTGTAAATCAACACATTAGGAATGGCACTATACTTTTCAAGTATAATTTTATATTCCTATTTTATTAAACATTTTAGTGTATTTTCAGGTGGATAGGATGGTATGATTTTAGTATGTATTCAAATCATCATTTATTGTCACAACGCAGTGTTTTTTTTTTCTGTTTCAATTTAAAATTAAAAAAATGCTTTTTGCAGATTATATTCCATTTAGGTTATTATAAGATATTGGGTATAATTTCCTGTGCTACATAGTAAATCCTTATTGCTTATCTATTTTATGTAGAGTAGTCTGTGTCTATTAGTCCCACACTCTGAAAATAGACAGGCAATCTAAATGTTGAGTGAATAAATGAATAAATACAAATTTAAAAGCTATGCCCAGTGCTGGGCTGAACGAAGGGGAATGTGGTTGACAGACACAACAAGGAGGGTCATCTTGACATTTTCTCACCAGTGGTCAAACCCTCCTGGTGTTTAAATCAGCATTTAATTAAGATCAGCCTGGTGTTTTAAGTCAGTATTAGCTTAAACACTGAAAGTCTGTTCTGTGCAGGGTACAGTGCTTACCTGTCAATCTTCTTTATCCATTTTAGCAACACAGATTCCAGAGATGAAGTACAATCACTGAAAAAAGATATTAAATGATCTGCAATTTGGCTGCAGGAGGAAAGATCGGAGGGAAATTCAGAGGTTTGTTTTTTTTTCTTTCAGTTTATTGAAGAATCCTCCATCCTTGATGAGGTCAAAGATGTGCTTAATATGTGCTTCCATATTACAGCATACAAATAGATAAAAAGGGGCTTCTAATCATGTGTGTCTGTTACCAAATGTTGCCAGCAATAAATACTTGTAAAGAATAAATGAATACTATAGTTTTAAGCCAGGATTAATTTTCTTCTGCCTAAAATGGTCTAAGTTAACTTCTATAGTATATCACGTTGATCATCTCAGTGACATTTTTAATGATTTCTGTACTTCTGATGGCAGGTTCAGGAAAGATAACAGAAATTAATTTAGCTGAATCTTAATTATCCATGGAGGGAGGAAAGTTGAGAGGTTTACTGTATGACAGGCTATACGCTTATAATGCTGTAGTCTTTACCAGTGATCCTGAGAAATTATATTCAGTGAATTCACTGGGAATTCCAGCTAGAATTAGTGAAAGCTTGATGAAGCATGTATAAAATTTTTTTAATATTATTCTTGTGCATTTTCTATAAATTTGAAATTTTTCCACAAAAAAAGTTAAAAATAAGGGCTCTGGTGCCTAAAATGAATGAAACAGTTATACTGAGTATATTTTTGTCTAGGCACCTGCATTCTTGTTAATATATTTACTTTATGCCTTTATCAAGCACGTTTACCTTTCTCGGGATATAATTCCAATATGATCGGCATATGCTTCTAAATCCACAGGGAATTAAGAAAAAAGAAAATCAGAAATCTAGAGGGGTACTACTTAATAACTTAAACGGAGATACAAGAAAAGGGACAAATCCAAGAATTAAAAAGCAGAGGCAAACTGTCCCCATGGCTGTTTCACAGCATTGCAAAATAATTGAGGGAATGAGTTGATAATGATGAATGAATTCATGTCTGTAAAGCAATTAAAACAGTATCTGGCATGTGGCAAGCTTTGAATAAATGTTAGCTATTGTTAGATGGATCAGGGTACTCTTGTGTTGTCACTCAAAGGGAAAATTCAGCTGTTATTTCTAGAAAGACAAGACATTTTGCAATAGACTGTGTTGGATGAACAGCTGAAGGAGGTAATGAAACCTCAGCGCTTCCCTTGTGTGGTTGAGAAAATGAGCCCGGTTTTTCTCTTCTCTCCGCACCTACATTGGTATAACTTACGTACGTAGAATGTTCCGCTTGGGAACATGCCCAGGTGGCTATAGCTTCTGTGTGGACCTTGGAAGGCAGCCATATGTGGACTCTCCCAAATGGTTTAAAAGCAACTGTGGGGAACAGAGGAGGAAAAGGGGGTTAGCAAAAAGAGGAAGGTGTGAAAATCTGTGAGAGGGAAGCTGACCGGCCCTTGGCTCTCTAGAAAGCTCAGCGGTTCACATTGAGACACTTCCTTCCAGTTCAGCTGGCATCAAGGACTTGTTCCTAAGGACGGAAGGAAAGGTCCTGTGTCCAGTGGGGACTTTCAGAGCATGTCGAGCAGGAGTAAATAAAAGGATGCAGGATTTGAATACTGGTTCCAGTTTGAAGGGCTTTTCCTGCTGTCTGTGCAAATCACTTAATCCTATGGAGCCTTAGTTCCTGACCTGTAGGCGCAGATGAATATCGCCTTCAATCTCTGTTGACCTTATAGAGCTATTGTGAGGCTCACAGATACCACACAGATACCACGCATGCATAAACACATACCCGCACAGTGAGATGCAAATTGAAGGGGTTCTTTTTTTAAAGATGCCACTCAGCATTATTTCACACACATATATGAGATAGCAGGTCACCCCTCTGAATGTAATAGATTAACAAAGAACCAAAGACTTAACAGGCGTGGGTTTTTTTTTTTTTTAATATTAATGTTTTAAGCAATGTTTTTGACTAAAACTGTTCAGTACCCCTTAACCCCATATATGCTTCCTGGACCAAAGTTGGTCTCTGCCTCCCAGGTTTTGAAGGGGTTATTTTCAAGTTGAATCTTGAGGCACAAGAAGCCTTTTCCAGACTCCCCCACAATCATCTCACGAGGGCCAAGAGCATATTTTCAAAGGGAGACCAGGGGCTTCCATTGGCCTCAGACACCCGGGGTGTATCCTGGCTTTCTGCCTCAGAGATGTAGACAAGTTACTTCAAAGTTCCTAAGTCTCAGTTTGCTCATTTATACTGCGACTTGTTGGTTGTAAGGATTGAATGAGATAAAGCTCGCAAAGCACTTATTTAGCATCCGTTCACAGTAAGCGATCGGCAAATAGACAATCATTATTATTCCACCCTGAGTCAAACACGTACTTACCTGTCCCCCATAGAGAATTAATTTATTTTAATTAAAAAAACTAACTTTTAATTTTATGTTGGAGTATAGCTAATTAACAGTGTTGGGATAGTTTCAGGTGGACAGCAAAGGGACTGAGCCAGCCAGACGTATACATGTATCTGCTGCTACTGCTAAGTCGCTTCAGTCGTGTCTGACTCCGTGCGATCCCATAGGCAGCAGCCCACCAGTCAGCCCCGTCCCTGGGATTCTCCAGGCAAGAACACTGGAGTGGGTTGCCATTGCCTTCTCCAATGCAGGAAAGAGAAAAGTGAAAGTGAAGTCGCTCAGTCGTGCTCAGCTCTTAGCGACCCCATGGACTACAGCCCACCAGGCTCCGCCGTCCGTGGGATTTTCCAGGCAAGAGTACTGGAGTGGAGTACTATTGCCTTCTCTGATACATGTATCTATTCTCCCCTAAACTTCCCTCCCATCCAGGCATTGAACCTGTAGAGAACTCATCAGTTCATTGATTCCTTTATTTATGTTTCATGTGTATGCGTGTGTGTGTCTTCTCTCATTTAAGTGGGCACAAAGACACACAAAGAGATTTAGGAATCACTGAAGGAGATCTGCCATGGGGACCACATTTTCTGAACCAAGAATCAGAATGTATGATCTGACAAAGTGTGAGTGACCTAGGGCATCACAGATCAGGAGACTTGTAATTGGGTTGCCTCAGAAAATCTGCGAGAGGGTAAAGAAACTGGGACTAAAAAAATGCAAAAAGCAGGGTTTGGAGTTGGGAGAAAGAAAAAAGACCTGGGAGGAATTCACCTCTTCAACCACTGGAGGCTGCTCCGGTTTTTCTTATAAGTAGCTCCATGCAGCCCACAGGCTTTACCAGCCAAGGAATCTCACACTGAGCACAGAAGAATTAACACAGGAAGGAAGTGTGAACAGAAGGGAAAACCACGGACACGAAACTATTAGTCCCTCAAAGCAGAGGGTCACTTCATGAAGAGAAGATCTCCTTTGAGGATAAAACGGTTTTTTGAAAATCTGATGGGGAGGTAGGTTAGCAAAGCTACATGCCATCTAAACCTTATAGAACTCTGGGTTTCTTCTTGATTAGAGAACATAATGGGAACGCAAATATCCTGGGGCAGAAGTGTCAAATTCACACTGAACAACATCAGATTCTTTCCTGACAGCAAGCTTTTGTGAGACAGAAAGGAAATAGAACTATTTCCTCTTAAAAATTTGTTTGCAATTATGAACGTTTTCATTATGGGGAAATAAGTGCAAAAGACTATAAAGAAAATGTATTATTCTTATTCCCTTTATCCAAAGGTAACTTCTGCTGATTAAGTGAATTTATTTTGTTCTAAGGTTTGCCACTGTAA
Source organism: Madoqua kirkii (assembly GCA_006408675.1). Classification (NCBI taxonomy): domain Eukaryota; kingdom Metazoa; phylum Chordata; class Mammalia; order Artiodactyla; family Bovidae; genus Madoqua; species Madoqua kirkii. Next base: position 11,498 of record SJYC01034685.1, read on the forward strand.
GGACAGAATAAATTTATAAGACCAAACATTTGGGAAATGATATTAATTTTTAAACTCTAGTATATTAAATATTTATCACCTTGAATTTGGCAAACATAAAGGCACAATAATAAAATAAAAAATCAGTCCAAAATCCCAACTCTCAGAGATAGGCTGAATAATATTTTACTGTTTTGCTTTGCATTCCATGTTCTCCCTGTGTATAGGTACACAGCTATTTTTATGAAAAGTAGAATCATATTGCATCTATTATTTTGTAAATGGCTCTTTTTATCTTGAGGGTGTTTTCATGATTTTTTCCTTCATTAAATATTTTTAAAAAATACAAATCATTTCAAATGGCTGCACAGGACTTTACTGTGTGCATGCATCATTGTGTAACCAATTAGAAAGAGACATTTTAAGAAATATGCAGGAAACGAAGTTTTCTACTACCTTCAAGCATTTTGGAAATAACCATTTCAATCCAAACAATTTTAAAATTCTTACAGGTTTACAAAAGAAGATTCCATAGGGCAGGTCAAATTGGAGATAGTAGAAATAAAAACAAAATAAAGCAAAATTTAAAAATCATCATCATAAGAAAATAAAGCAAAACCGAATGAAAACACAATCATAACTTTTCACATAAAGTCCATAATTTAGTTTTCTATTAAACCAAATTAGTCTCTGCCCAGTGAGCCCAAACTAATGAGGGACTTTTTCAAATTAGTGTTTATCTTAGAAGCAATCAAACCCGATATACTCCAAACCAAACTAATTTCTTCCTTCTTCCCTCCCTTCCTGTTCTATATCCTGTCTTATTAGTATGAGGCTACCTTTTGGTCCCTAATCCTGAAACCTACACTCCTCAGACTGTTTTGGTTCTTTTCCCATCCCCACCTGACTCAACAGGTCACCAAATTACATCACTTCTGAATTGTTAATCTTTCAGATCGCCTCTCCTCTCTGCCATCCCTGTCACTCTGTGGGTGGGTCCCCCTTATTTCTTACTTGGACCCCAACAGCTCCACATGCTCTAATGCCCTCTACTTTATCCTGTTGTGGAAGAAGAAACTTTTCCCCACCCTTCCAGATGCTTTGACTGGTCCAAGAATTAAATGGACATGAGGCAGACAGGAGAAAGTCAAACAAAAGCTGAATAATATGTATGTATGTGAGAGATCCAGGGAAACTGAGTAACTCACTAAAATGGCCCAAGCTCTCACCTTAGATACCATCTACAACCAAAGACAAAGAGGCTGTTGGGGGTAGTGGTTTGGGACTTCAAAAGGGAGGAAGGTGATTCACATGGAGATGGAAAAGCTGACGTTTGGTTAATAAATGTTTGCTGGGCTTGTAATGATGGTGGGACCTAGAGTGGACTCTGATCTCTAGGGGTTTATACCACCACACTTGGTCCATATTCTTTGCCAAGTCTCTGGTGATCACTTTAGTCCAGGAACAGACCCTCTGTTTAAATTCTTTAAGTAGCTAAGAGGGAAGGTCAAAGTTTGTTCCTGAGTCATTTGCGCTGATGAAATAAAGTTCATACTTTATGGCAAGGTAAGAAAAATTTAAACATAAACATTTTCTCTGCTTGTTGGGGCCTCCTCCCTGTGTTAATCAGACCTCTTTAGGAGATAACACCCTTCCCGAATATTGTAAGAGGTTGTGATGACGCACTCTTGCCTAGCACCTGCAGCTATGGATTGTGTAAACTGTCATTGTGTCATTTGATGCAGAGCCCTTTGTCTCCAAAACTGTGCTTTGACCTCCAATGGATGAAACCGGCTTCAGAGCTTTCTGAAAGACTGTCTCCCTGGTTATAATCCTCAGGTGGGTTTGATTAAGATTTCCCATTTCTTTCTTAGATCAACTATTGATTAATTTGTTGTTGTTGTTATTGAGGGCCTTGTTTTCAGCTTGAATTATTAATCTATATGCTGAAGAGGCAAGTTGGAGTGGCAATTTTTCCTTGCTTGTTTAACTTCAAATATATTTTTACATTGCTAATTGAATAGTGCCTCCCTTTTTTTTTTTTTTTTTTGATTATATTATGTCATAAATAAGATCTTAGTTCCATAACCAGGGATCGAACTTGTGCCCCCTGCAGCGGAAGTGTGGAGGCTTAACTACTGGACTGCCAGGGAAGTCCCAAGAGTGACTTTAAGTGCACATTTAATTTGTCTCCCTTGCTTAAAGTGGCATCTCATTTCCCACCAGCTTTAGTGAAAAATCTAAAAACAAGCAAATAAAAAACCAGCCGCTGTCTAGCCTTATTTCCTGTTTTACACTCTGAACCCTATTGTTTACCAGTTCCAAGGAATTATGTGCAAGTTCCAAAATATCTGTTTCCTGCCGCCCCCTCCTCTTCATACCATTGAAAGAGTCTGGGATCTCTTAGCCTATTTTCCCTTTTTTACTTGGCAGCAGCTGCTCATCATTTAAAACCTGACTCCAAGGTGCGCTCACTCAGTAAGTATTTTTCTCTGTCTTCTTACTATCCAGTCTGGTGTAGTTATCTCTTTTATGTGCTTTTGTAGCCCCCAGAAGTACAGTTCTATCATGGTACCCATCACACTGCATTGTAATACCTGGTTACTTATTTCTCACTTACCTTCAACTCGGGGCCATCTGAGCCAGGAATGTTGTTTGCACTTCCCTCTAGCTGAGAAAGGGCTCACGCCGCTCATAAACGTTGTTAAAGTCAAGCATAACTGATGTTGGGAATGTCTCAGGACCTAGGACTGCTCGGAGCACTTCACTGAGAAAGGGAAGATCCTCACCAAATGGAAGGAAGCAGTTTGTGTTTTTAAATTAATTCTTTCTTGAGTTGATAGGTGCGGTGGTACTAAAATATAGCCATAATTTTTTTTTAGCTGTCCATGAAATTTTTTGATATTTTTCTTTTTGTTTTTTATTTTTTGATATTTATCCTCTCTTTGGATGTGGTCTGCATTTACCAATTTTTCAGAAAAGAACGCGGTAAAAGTGATGGTGTATGACTTCTGAGGATAGGTCATAAAGGGAACGGCAGCTTCTGCCTTATTCTTCTCAGAAAACGTGCTTTAGAGAAACCAGTTACCATCCCCAACTCTCTTCTTGATTTTGAATGGTAAATTGGCCTAAGTTCACCCAATTATTATTTTAAAACTTTCTTTATTGTGATAAATAAATATATATATAAACAATTTTACGTATAAAATTTTAACCATTTTACATGTAAAATTGAGTGGCATTAATTACATTCATGTTATGCAGCCATTACCAGTATCTATTTCCAAAACTTTTTTGTTACCCTCAAATAAAAACTCTGTAATAATCAAGCAATAATTTCCCATTTCTCCTTCCTCAGCCTCTGGTGACCTCTAATCTACCTTTCGTCTCTAGGAATTTGCTTGTTCTAGGCACCTCATATAATAGAACCATACAATATTTGTCCTTTTGTGCCTGACTGGCTTGTTTCACTCAACATAATGTTTTCAGAGTTCACTTCTGCTACGACACAACCCAACTCCATTCCTTTTTAATGGCTGAGTAATATTCCATTGTATGAATTCACCACATTCTGTTTATCCATTTACCTGCTGGTGGACACGTGGGTTGCCTCCATCTTTTGGTGGTTATGAATAATGCTGGTGAACATTCATGTGCAAGAGTCTCTTTGAATTCCTGCTTTCAATTTTTTTGAGGAGTAGAAATGACTGGATTAAATGATAATTCTATGTCTTGCTTTCTGAGGAACCGCTAGAGTGTTTTCCACAACAGTCACCCAATTCTGCACTCCCACCAGCAATGCCCAAAGATTAAAATTTCTCTCCATCCTCACCAACGTTTGTTATTTTTCTGTTTTATATATATATATAATCGCCATCCTAATAGGTGTCAATAGGTGTCAAGCAGTATCTTACCGTGATTTTGATTGCCTTCTCTTGTGGCTCAGCTGGTAAGGAATCTGCTTGCAATGCAGGAGGCCTGGGTTCTATCCCTGGCTTGGGACGATCCCCTGGAGTAAGGGGATCCAGTGTTCTGGCCTGGAGAATTCCATGGGCTGTATAGTCCATGGGGTTGCAAACGTGGGACACGACTGAGTGACTTTCACTTTCACTTTCACTAGATGTAAAGCAGTATCTTACTGGGATTCTGATTGGCATTTCCTAATGACTAGTGAAGTTGAGCATCTTAGATCTTGGGGATTCATAAACATTTTCTCACCTGGTTTCCCAGACAAAAATGAGTATCATCATTCCATGATATAAGGTACCTAGAATATGCAAATTCCTATTGAAACTGAGGCTTTTATATCTTGTGACTTGACCAAAGTTGCAGTTTTAAGAGTCAAAACCTGAAAGGATATTCAAGACTTCTGACTCCAGTGTCCCTTCTTGTTCTTTAAATTTTTAAACATCTTACAATGCAAGGCAACCTTAATGCTTTTTTTACATGGCAAAGTACATGGCAAAGTCACAGTTCTGGCCAAAGCTTTCTGTTTGAAGCATGAATATTCTGGGCACATGGAAAGCAGCACCCTTTCATCTCTTAAGAGTGGAGAGTAGTTTCTGCTGCCAACACTGAAGGTCATGGAGAACACAGGTGACTTATCACTGAAAAATGGAACCATTTATTAATCAGGAAGGATCAGGTATAACCACTGATTTCCATTCAGTGCTGACAGTTTCAGAGAGCAAACAGAAGGCAGAAGTCTGGCCAAAAAAAAAAAAGCTTCCATAATCTTGGACCTGACTTCAAATTCCTTTCTTCTGGGCTTAGTCTCACATTCCTAGAAAGCAAAGTTCCTATTTGCACTTGGAAGAAAATACATGCCGCTTATGCAAAATCATTGATTTTTCTTTTTTCAAAAGCTTGGCACACGCCACCTGGTGGCAAGATTCTGAAAACGCAAGATTGCGTTTTTCCTCCCTTTAAGATGACTGATTTCTTTGGAAGGAATGATGCTAAAGCTGAAACTCCAGTACTTTGGCCACCTCATGCGAAGAGTTGACTCATTGGAAAAAACTCTGATGCTGGGAGGGATTGGGGGCAGGAGGAGAAGGGGACGACCGAGGATGAGATGGCTGGATGGCATCCCTGACTCGATGGACGCGAGTCTGAGTGGACTCCGGGAGATGGTGATGGACAGGGAGGCCTGGCGTGCTGTGACTCATGGGGTCGCAAAGAGTCGGACACGACTGAGCAGCTGAACTGAACTGAACTGATGATGCTTTTGAACTGTGGTATTGGAGAAGACTCTTGAGAGTCCCTTGGACTGTAAGGAGATCCAACCCGTCCATCCTAAAGGAAATCAGTCCTGAATATTCATTGGAAGGACTGATGGTGAAGCTGAAACTCCAATACTCTGGCCACCTGATGGGAAGAACTTACTCGTTTGAAAAGACCCCGATGCTGGGAAAGATTGAAGGCAGGAGGAGAAGGGGATGACAGAGGATGAGATGGTTGGATGGCATCACCGACTCAATGGACGTGAGTTTGGGTAAACTCCGGGAGATGGTGATGGACAGGGAGGCCTGGTCGGACACGACTGAACAACTGAACTGAAAGTTGGCCTTTGCTCCAAGTTCCAACCCTTGCTGTCTTTCTTCACTTGAAGTACCACAAGGTGGCAAGAATCGGCATTTTCTTTCTGGCGACTGTTGTTTTTTCCCAAATTTGTGTGCATGACATTGGATTTAGGGAAAGGATGGAGTCATAAGCATGTGGAATTGTGGTATCTTTTTGTCTTTCAAATGAGATCCAGGATCCAATTGTCCTGAAGTTCTAAATTTGGTTTCTAGGCATCCACCCCTACTGCTGGAGGAGGCGGGGTGGGGCTGAGTGTTGGAAGAAGTGCAGGAAATGGGCGTGGACTGGACCACAGAGGACTCCGGATTCAGAGCATCCACGGCCGATGGCTGATGTCCTCAGAGTAGATACCATTCAGGAGAGCAGTCATTGTGCAGCGCCGTTCTTTCCTAGACTTCAGAGGCCAGGGTGACGCGAGAATCCAACCACAGCGACATCTGTCGGAGTAGGTGCCGTAGCCACGGGGCACGCCCTCCGTCATCCCGTCTGCGTCCTGCGGGCTTTGGAGAACTCGGGAGAGGCGACTGCTTCCAGATCCAGATCCAGATCCAGACTCACCTAGATCCAGACTGCATCTGAGATGCAGACTGCACCCCAGCCTGCGGACACACTCAGTTCAGTTCAGTCACTCAGTCGTGTCCGACTCTTTGCGACCCCACGAATCACAGCACGCCAGACCTCCCTGTCCATCACCATCTCCCGGAGTCCACTCAGACTCGCGTCCATCGAGTCAGGGATGCCATCCAGCCTTTAGGACACACGCATTCTTGGGACAGTCAGGCTTGGATCTGCGTCGGCCCTCTTTTCAGACTACATTCATCCAGTTCTCGGGGGATGGCTTTGCGCTAATGAAACAGTTTGAGGATGGAGCAGGGTTTCTGATGAGAAAAATGGGCCGAGAGAGATTCTCCTGGCTTCTTTCTTTTGTGAGGTTCTCTCTCAGCTTCCTTTCTCTTCTGGCCCAACTCACCAGTCTTGGCTCAGTCAGCTTCCAGCCATCAGAGGACTATTTCGCTTCTTTTCATTTCCCACGTGTAGGCTGCCTGCTTGTTTTCTGCATTTTTTGGCCGGGCTGTGCAGCATATGGGATCTCAGTTCCCTAACTAGGGATCAAATCCCACGCCCCCTGCTTTGGAGGAACCAATCCTAACCACTGCACCGCCAGGGAAGTCCCTAGAGTGAACTGAGCTGAGCGTCGGAACATCTAGGACTGCTTTTCCCAGTTGTTTTCCTTCTGTTCCCCGCAATTCTGAGCCTCGGAGAACCATCACGGGGTGTTTGAAGGGCTCCCACTTGATTCAGTCATGCCCAACTTGCACTCTAACCCTTGTGATTAACCTGAGGATTTGGGATCCTTTGTTTACATCTGCCAATCCCTTCACAGCTGCATCTCAAGTAAGATTTGGCTGGCTAACTGGGAGACAGGATGCTATGGACCACCCAGAGAATAATAATCACAATCTAGCCCAGATCATCACAAAGCTGCTGATGAAACAATTCACAAATGCAGAGTATAAATGATACGTTTATGAATTTAACTAAGTGACAGAGTGGGAATGTTTTACAGGCTTGGCTCTTGCTGCTTCAGTTGCTCTTTATATGGCAAGAATGAGGCTATGTGTTCTATAGCATGGATAGAAAATTATTTCAGCATTTCCTCCAGCACAGGTGGTCCCAGTGAGTTGTCTTTGGCTGATCATTTAGAAAAGTTCCTTTCAGCTTCTCAAGTCCTGCTTGACTGGGCCCCTTCTTGGGTTCCAGCAGGTACCCAAGGTGCCAGGGGAGCCTCTGGGAATCCTCTCTTCCAGTTATGGAGAATACCTGGGTATG
>SJYC01034686.1:0-12055 GCA_006408675.1 Madoqua kirkii
CAGTGAGTTGTCTTTGGCTGATCATTTAGAAAAGTTCCTTTCAGCTTCTCAAGTCCTGCTTGACTGGGCCCCTTCTTGGGTTCCAGCAGGTACCCAAGGTGCCAGGGGAGCCTCTGGGAATCCTCTCTTCCAGTTATGGAGAACAGCCTGGGTATGTGAGGGCCCTTGGGTAGGCTGAAAGTGGTCTTTCCAAAGATCTATTCCACAGAAACTGTTCTTTTGTGTAGAAAAAGGATTGTGAGATGGGGAGACTATTTTAGATTAACTGAGTGGGACTTAAATGCAGTCCCATGTATTTTCATAAGGGGAAGGCAGGGACTTCTCTGATGGTCCAGTGGTTAAGATTCTGAGCTCCCAATGCAGGGAACCCAGGTTCGATCCCTGGTCAGGGAACTTGATCTCACATGTCACAACTAAGACCCAGCACAGTCAAATGATTAAATGAGGCACTAAAAATTATTTTTTCAAAAGAAGAGGGAGGCAAAGGGAAATTTGACACAAGATATGGCAATGTGCCCATGGAGGCAGAGACTGGAGGGAAGTGGCCACAAGTCAAGGTGCTGGAAGACACCAGAAACTGGGAGGGGCAAGAACAGATATCCTCTCGTCTTCCAGAGGAAGTGTGGTCCTGCAGACACTGGGATGTGAGCCCAGTGATTCCGACCTGGGACTTGTGGCCTCCAGAATGGGGAGAGAGTAAATCTGCATTGGTTTAAGCTTCCAAGTTTGTGGTCCTTTGTTCCAGCCACACAGGAAAATAATACAACCCTGAAGCTTCAGTTTTGTTAGCTTCACACCAAACCCAACTGTTCTGATATTTAAGGGTTTGGGACAAAAGACTGAAGGTTGCAGGGGCCAGGGACTTCATCTTCAGAAAGATATTTGGAAGATTCCACATATCTGCTAGGAAAGGCAGTCAGGTTATGACTGTGTTGACTGTGGGTGGGGGTGGGGGCCTCTTTGAGATTGCTCAGTTCCCCATGGTTGGCCGTTTCACTAACTGTCCTGCTCACTTTTATCTTTAGCAGAAAGAGAAGGGCTGTAGAGACTGTAAAGGAGGTGCTGGAACACTGAATTCTTTCATACGGCCAGTCTCGGGAGAAGTAGGAACACAATCCTATGAAATAAAATCAAAGCTGGAAAAAGAATATAAGTCTCTGGGGGACTCAACACAAGAAAATGGGAAATCTGGGACTGGGAGCCTGGGATTAGCAGAGGCAAACTGTATGTATTATATATAGGGTGGATTAGCAACAGTAGCATCTCCGACTCAATGGACCTGAGTTTGAGCAAACTCCAGGAGACAGTGGAGGACGGAGAAGCCTGGTGGGCTGTAGTCGGTGGGATAGCAAGGAGTTGGACGCAACTGAGTGACTGAACAAAAAACAAGGTCTTACTGTATAGCACAGGGAACTATATTCGATAGCCCGTGACAAAGCATAATTGAAAAGAATATATATGTATATATAGAATATAGATAGACTATATTTATGTATACATCTGTGCGTATAATTGAGTCACTTTGCTGTACAGAAGAAGTTAACACAACATTATAAACCACTTCCACCTCAACAAAGTTGAAAAAAAACACACACCAGATAACTGTTAGGACCTAACTGGAGCCAGGACAGCCTCTAAGGGGCAGGCTAGGCCTGAGGTTTAGTCTCTAGGAAAGCTGAGCCCCTGGGAACTCCCACAGGCAGTGTAGCTTGACCAATCAGCATGCTCCCCGTAGCCTGGTTTGAGCCAATCCGGATGAGGATGGAAATCCCCTAAGAAAGCCCGCCTGCGGGAAAATCTAGCCAATTAGTAGATGCCAAGAAACCCTCGCAACCAATCCGCCCTTGCCAACTCCCTGTCTTTGTCCTAAACCTATAAATACTACTGTAATCCAGGGCTTGAGGCTCTCGTGAAGACTCCATTACGCTGCATGAGACGGGAACACTAGCTGGAGCTAGAAATAAAACCCCTTTATGCTATTGCATTGCTGTGGACGTCTTATTCTCTCAATTCTGGGGACTCGGACTTCGGGCATAACAATAACCATGAACAGACTTAATTCCTACTGGTGAAGATGGAAGAAGGAAGCAATGATTTTCTTTCCCCATTCCTGTAAGAAGAGTCTCCATCTCTGCTTGTTGTCATGGAGTTTACTGTGCGTGACTTTGGGAGGAGGGTGCTTTCTCACCTCCCCTGTGTCAGGCTTACGTATGATTTGATTCTGCCAGTATGACTGGAAAAGGCAGTGTGCCAGTCCCCTGGAGAAGCTTGGGGAACCATCAGAGTGTTTCTCCTGCTTTCCCACTTTTCTTGTTCTAACAGGGATAAGTAGGTTCCCTGCGGGGACTGTTCCTTTGATCTGCCATGTCCCCCGCCTCCTCCACCCCTGACCAGAGACAAGGAGGGAAGCCACAGCCGGCCCTCCTTCTAACAAGTAGTAAGAACAATCTCTGCGGTTCTCAGCCTTTGGGATTCTGGGGTTGGTTTTCCCACAGAAATCCATAACTAAGTGGAGATGAGGGGAAGATGAGGATGGAGCCATCGTTTATCGCATCGTTGTTACCATAAGTGGGAAGGCAAGAATTATAGCAGTGTTGTGAATGCATTTCCAGAAAAGGAAGTGTGTATGGGTGGAGGAAGGAGCTATTGTGATCAGGGAGATTCCTAGTAAGAGGGAACTTTGAACTTTCAGAAGGATATGAAGGTGTTAATGAAGGGAAAAAATAAGGGGAAACACCCCAACAGAGAGTTGGGGGACACATCCCAGCAAAAGTAGAGAATTACACGTGAGGATGCTGTCCACAAAAAGCCTGGGGGAGTGACTGCCCTCGAGTTGTGTGGGGTGTTGTGAATTTCTTGTAAAGGGATTTGAATTTCATATCCAAATCTCTGGAAAGATCACAAAAGGTGTCAAGCAAGACCCGTAATATCACATTTAGATCTTATAATGGATGGAATCTAACAGGATGTGCTCAAAACATTTATAGAAGAACTGAAAAGAGCTGGTGAGTTACCACGTCCTGAGTGTTCCAGGTGCTTGGTTTCCAAAGGTCTTCTCCAGTGGCCTCCTCACTAAAGGCAGCAGGAGGAGATTTCATTTTCTATGAGCAAATACACATAATAGTATTTGGACAGTCTTTGCCCTTTAAAAAGGGTCAATATGAGGTCTTCTGAGTGTGTGTTAAATGAGTGCCTTATGTTTTTCCCCACTTGGCCAACAGGTCACTCCTTAGTTGAATGCCCTTGGCTATTTCAGTCTCAATTATCCTACATTCTGTTCCTAGAATGTGCCATTGGTTGAAGAAAGGAAATGTAAGGAACACAGATTTTAAAACATTGCAATTAGGAGTAGAAATTGAAAATATTTCTGCAAATTCCCTTCCAGTAGATCTTTATCATAAGTTTGCGTTCTCTTCCATTACTGATCAGATGTTTTAGAGATACATTAAATGTCTCTGGCTTAAAACATAGGTTAAACAGAGAAAATAGAGTGGTGGGTATATACCAATTTTCCTTTTCATTCAATGGGAGTAAATGCTATTCATACTCAAAATGTTATTTGCAGAAAAGTACAGTTGACACTTGAGCAGCGTGGGTTTGAACTGTGTGGGCCCACGTGTACTTGGACTTTTTAAAATAGAAATACAGCAGTACTGCGAGATCCTGGGTTGTTTAAATCTGAGGATGCAGAATGTCAGATAGATGGAGGAAACACAGACGGCGGACTATAAATTGCACACAGATTTTTGACTTGAGTAGAGTTGGTGCTTCTAACCCATGAGCTGTTCAAGGGCCAACCGTACTTGCAAATATCACGTTCTCTCATCTTGACAATTAGAAATAAAACATACAGATATTAACCCCCTTCAAATGTTAATGCAAAATAATGAATTCAGACGTTTAGGCAGTGTAGGCAGATTCTGCCTGTGTTTAATAGCTTAACATAGGGCTGATCTGAAAACATATTTTGATATAAATTCAGTTTTCAGTGTGATATGTTGCCAGTTTAGCATTTTTGACAACAAAAATATTTTTCTTTTTTTAACTTAAAAAATTATTTATTTGTTTGATTGAAGTATAGTTGATTTACAAGGTTGTATTAATTTCTGCTATACAACAAAGTGATTTATATATTTATATGTGTATATATATATTTATATACACACATACTTTCTTATATTCTTTTCATAGTGGTTTATCACAGGATATTGAATATAGTTCCCCATGCTGGGAACCTTGTTGTTTATCCAGGACATACTTTTATTCTTTACTTTCATTGGAGTATCATTGATTTCAGTTCAGTCTCTCAGTCATGTCCGACTCTTTGTGACCCCATAAATTGCAGCACGCCAGGCCTCCCTGTCCATCACCAACTCCTGGAGTTCACTTAAACCTATGTCCATCGAGTTGGTGATGCCATCCAGCCATCTCATCCTCTGTTGTCCCCTTCTCTTCCTGCCCCCAGTCCCTCTCAGCATCAGGGTCGTCTCCAATGAATCAGCTCTTCGCATCAGGTGGCCAAAGTATTGATGTTTCAGCTTTAGCATCAGTTCTTGCAATGAACACCCAGGACTGATCTCCTTTAGGATGGACTGGTTGAATCTCCTTGTAGTCCAAGGGACTCTCAAGAGTCTTCTCCAACACCACAGTTCAAAGGCATCAATTCTTTGGTGCTCAGCTTTCTTCATAGTATTGATTTCTGCTATACAACAAAGTGATTCAAATGTGTGTGTATATCTATATACACACACATACTTTTTTATATTCTTTTCCATAATGATTTATCACAGGATTTTGAATATAGTTCCCTGTGCTATGCAGTGGGAACTTGTTGTTTATTCAGGATATACTTTTATTTTTTATTTTGATTTATTGGAGTACAGTTGATTTACAATGCTGAGTTAGTTTCAGTTGTACAGCACAGCGATTCAGTTATCCATCCACATGAATTTATTCTTTGTTAGATTCTTTTCTCATATAAGTTATCACAGAATATTGACTATAGCTTCCTGTGCTATACAGTAGGTCCTTGCTGGTAATCTATCTTATATATAGCAGTGTGTGTACATCCATCCCCCAAATATTTTTTCTATATAAAAAATTTGAGGGATATTAAATGACAGATTTACTAAATGAGGATCAGCTAAAATGCATCTTTATGAGTTAGCACAGGATGTGGTTCATATCAGAACCTCAATCTATATTTACTGAATCAATGAATATATATTGTTAAGGGTGTATTAAATAAATTTTATAATAATTTTTCAAAGCATATAGGTCTAAAATAATATTTTTTCTATAAAAATTGCTTAGATATCATAGATTAAGTAAGAAGGTGAAATAATTTTAGAAAATCTTAAGAAAGCCTGAGGTTCCCTCTTATTAAGGGGCGCCCATCCCCTCTGGTAACCCCAAGCTCGTTCTCTAATGAGAATTGCTTGACTATGTCATGCTGTCTTTACGATGCGGGATGCTAGGCCAGGCCGTCAGCCCTGGCTGTGGGAGGCACTGTGCAGACGCTGCTGCCTGTATAGCCCAGAGTGGTTCTAGGTCGTGAGCACTGATGGGTGCAGGTCTCTGGGCCAGGAGCTTCCCTCTCCTGCCTGGAGGCTGAATCTAATCTGTGAGTGATGATCATCACCTCACCCCCCACCCCATCTCTGCCCGGTTCCTTCCCTGCAGACCAGCTTGAGCCCCTGCCTGTGCCTATGGCCGAGTCGTGGGACCATGATGCTGAGAAAAGCTGTAACAAGAGAAGGTGTGTGTGCTCAGCCTCCAGGCGGGGCTTGGAATTTGACCCCCGTGTCTATTATAGTCAGTGTTTGACTTTCACGGGGCACATGGCAGCTGCGGTTGCTCCTTTCTGAGCGGCCTGGTTGAGTCTTTCTATACAGGTCATAATATGCAAACGTGTGTGTGTGTGTGTGTATGTGTGTGTGTGTGTGTGTGTGTGTGAAGGAGGCAGGTGGGCATAGGAGATGGGCTGCTGCTGCTGCTGCTGCTAAGTCGCTTCAGTCGTGTCCGACTCTGTGCGACCCCATAGACGGCAGCCCACCAGGCTCCCCCGTCCCTGGGATTCTCCAGGCAAGAACACTGGAGTGGGTTGCCATTTCCTTCTCCTAGGAGATGGGCACATGTTCATAAAGAAAGCAGAAAGAATCACCAGGATGGGAGAGAGACAGAACTGGGGAAGCCGTGAATCCCACCTGAACGAAAAATGGTAATTTACTCTGAGAAAGGGCAGAAGGCTCATCTGAGAGCTCCCATTCTCTGCGGGTGAAAGGACTAACCCTTCTAGAGAGGGAGAGATGCGCATGGGGAAGGAGATGGGGAGGCATCGTCCTTGGCGGTGCCAAAAGGGACTGTAGCTTTTCTTAAAAGAAGAAAGGTTGGGGGAAGACAGGTGTTGAGAGCGGGCAGAGTTCTAGCAGAGACGTTCAGGTGCCCCAAGCAGAGGACTCACCTGTCGGCTGTGACTCCTGCGGCCACCACCACATGTGAGGACTGTGGGGAGCCCGCCTCCCCTTCCCACTCAGTCTCTTTGGGATGGACAACCAGCCGAGCACACATTTGGTCTGAAATAGGATTCTCCCTGGTCTCTGGGAGAAGGAGCTTAGGCAATTACATGTGTGCACCTCAGACAGTGAATTCCGATGGGCTGACAATCCTCACTGATACTGTGTGTCTCTGCAGAACCGGTTCATTCAAAAGGTGTTCTGTGCCGTTTGCACCAGTGAACCAGGGATGGCAGTTCCCAGATTAGGGTGCTAAGGGGACTCAGTCCACGATTCCCCTTTGTGATCTGCTAAAATTCGCTACTTGGAGTTTGTTTCTCAGCCAGAAAGTCTGTCGAGTGAAAGAACTGGTGTCCAGTTTCTTGTTGTTTCTGGAAAACAAGCCAGGTCTTGTGAGGTATTATTGTTGCCTCTTATGGGTTGAATTATGTCTCTCCAAACTCATACATTAGAATCTAACCCCCAATAGCCTAGGATAGGACTTAAATTTTTTTTATTGGCGTCAATAGCCTAGGATAGGACTTAAATTTTTTTTATTGGAGTATAGCTGATTTATAATGTTATATTACTCTTGCTGTACAACAAAGTGAGTCAGTTACACATATACATATATCTCTTCTAAGATTCTTTTCCATGTAAGTCATTACAAAGTACTGAGTAGAGTTCCCTGTGTTGTATAGTAGGTCTTAAATTAGTTATCTATTTTATATGTAGTAGTGTGTATATGTCAATCCCAGTCTCTCATTTATCCCTTCTTGCCTTTCCCTCTTGGTAACCATAAGATTGTTTTCAGCTTCTTTAACTCCACTTCTGTTTTGTAGATAAGTTCATTTGTACCATTTTGTCTTAGATTTCACATTAAAAGTCTTGTGAATAGGACCTTTTTTGGAGGCAATGTCTTTGCAGATATAATTAATTATGACTTGGTCCTGCTGGACTAGGGTGGTCCTTTAATAAAAAGAGATCTTTTATTAAGTCCTTAATAAAAAGGAAATTTGGATACAAACAGTCATACAGGGAGAATGCCATGTGAGCATGAAGTTGCCCACCTATAAACCAAGGAGTGAGGCCTGGAACAGACCTTCCTTCGGTCCTCGGTAGAAAACAACCCCCTGATTTCTTGACCTTGGATGTTGACCTTGGAGTTCCAGCCTCCAGAATGGTGAGATGCTATGGCAGCCAATGAATACACTGACCATCGGTGGTCACGAATCAGAAAGAACCAACATGTAGACATAGCAAAAGGAATTAAGTTTCCAGAATCGTGGCAAACCATTACCGTCTTGGCGGGGACCATGTTGCCTTCTGGCTGCTCTCTGACTTTTGCTTTTAACTAGAGCCCCACAGATCCCATCTGAAATTCCTCAGAGCCATTATAATAGGTAATAGAGTATATTCTTTGTTTGCACCGTTTATTCTTTCTCCACCCATGCACGTCTTCCTGAGAAGACGTCTCGTGCCCATTTGACTGGCTTTATAACTTGAGTTGGCCAGTGGAGTGTGGGCGGATGTAACAGCTTCCACTCTCCGCCGTTTTTTTTTTGTTTTTTTTTTTAATGGCTGCACTGAGTCTTCATTGCCGCTCACGGGCTTCTCTAGTTGCAGCGAGCGGGAGCTACTCTTTGTCACGGTGCAGGCTTCTCTTGTTGCGGAGCACAGGCATGCAGGCTCAGCAGATGTGCACGGGCTTAGCTGCTCCGAGGTCTGATCTTCCCAGACCAAGGACTGAGCCTGTGTCTCCTCCATCGGCAGGTAGATTCTTAACTAGTGGACCGCTAGGAAGTCCCCGAACAGGAGCTTTCAGTGGGGTTACTCTCTTTGGTCCACTCTCTGCCAAGAGCCTATGGGGTATCCTGGGATCTCTTCACTGACCGGGGTCCCGAAATTAGAACCTAAGTAGAGTCCAGCTTAGCCCAGGAGAACCAAGAAAGTGACAAGATCAAGGAACAAATGTTACAGGGTTCACACATTAATATGACACAATCTGACACATTAGCTCTCTCGTGTCAGGTTTTGAGCTAGGGATTTCCATGTGCCGTATTTAATGTAGGTGGAGCCTCCACATCGCTGTTGTGTTTCCTTCCCATGTTGAGGAAACAGGCTCAGAGGGATTAAGTAAATTTCTTGAACTCCCATGGCTGGTTGTGGCAGAGCTAGGAAGTGAATCCAGGTTACGTGGACTCTGGAAGCAGTGTTCTGGACTTCTCTGGTGGTACAGCGGATAAGAATCTGCCTGCCAATGCAGGGGACACAGGTTGGCTCTCTTGTCGGAAAGATCTCACATGCCGCAGACCAACTAAGCCCGTGCGCCCCAACTACTGAGCTCGTGTGCTGTAGCTACTGAAGCTACTGAAGCCGGGGCTCTGCAATAAGAGGAGACGCTACAATCAGAGAGTGGCCCTGGCTGGCAGCAACTAGAGAAAGCCTGAACGCAGCAACAAAGACCCAGCACAGCCAGAAAGAAAAGAAAGAAAGGGCTTAAAAATAAAAAAATAAAAGCAGGGTTTTCTCTCCCTTCAGGGATGCCTTCTTGTCATCAGTTATTCCCTTGGCCCTATATATGCTGTCAAAGAATCCCTAATGCAATTGCTTATATTACACTGTTTTTTTTCTTTTTTCTCCCTCAAAATCCTATTGGACCTCCCACTCCATCTTTACACCCAGTACTGGAATTCAGCACCTGGAGTTTGGCAGAATGTATCTCAGGCTATCCTTTCGTAAGTTCTCAATCAATCTCTCTTTTTCTTCCCAGTAGTTTTTTCAAACTTTCCCATCCTTTAGAAGTCTTTAACCTCACCACTTCCTTCTCAGGCTTAGCAAATGAGCTTGTCTCTTTAATTCTCAGACTTGTGCATGTAGCAAGATTGTCTGTGGAATTTATTAAACAGATCAGGCTCCATCCCCAGAATTTCTGATGAAGCAGATCTTCTGGGGTAGCATGTTAGAGTGGATTTTTCCAGTAAGTTCTTTGGAGGGCTTCTTGGGTGGCGCTAGTGGTAAAGAATCTGCCTGCCAACGCAGATAGACAAAACAGATGTGGATTTGATCCCTGGGCTGGGAAGATCCCCTGGAGAAGGGAAAGGCTGCCCACTCCAGTATTCTGGCCTGGAGAATGCCGTGGACTGTATAGTCCATGGGGTTGCAAAGAATTGGACACGACTGAGTAGCTTTCACTCACTCATTCAGATTGTTGTAAGGAGTCAGGTGAAATATAACATGAGATGTCTTGTTGACTGCTTGCCATGTGGGAGAAAACCACCAAACAACGCTATGGTTAATTCTTTCTCCCCAAACTCTCAGTCTCTTTGCTTGATTCCTCCCTTCCTGGCAGATATCAAGGTTTTACAAAATTAATTCATTTATTTGGTTATGGCACACAGGGATGCGAGATCTTCTAGGACCAGGGATGGAAACCATGCCCCTTCTTTGGGAGCTTGGAGTCTTAACCACTGGACCCGGGAAGTCCCCAGAGAGGTCCCCAGAGAGACAGCATGTTGATGGAATACATAACTCTGGGTATAAAGATGGGAGTTTGAATCCAAGCCCTGCCACTGTCTGTATTTGCTATGTTTTTGTACCATGTAAGCTGTTTTTATTTTATTCCTTAAGTTACATTTCTTTGTTTATCACCCAGCCCCTCCCATAGTGCTATGCGCAGTTTATCAGTCACATAGATTTATTCAGGAAATACCTGTTGGGCCCCTGTGGTTTCTAGTTAAAGAGCCGCTCCTGGAGGGAGGATTTTCAAGGCAGGGGAGGGTGGCCCAGTTCCTTGATGAGGTGGCAGCTGCGGAGCTGGCGGGTCAGGACCGGTGGCAGCCATCCTCTTGGCCAGCGCTTGATTGGTGGCACATAGAAAGGAATGAACACCAATCAAGAAGGATGACCCTTCGTGGAATTCAGCAATTTGCAAGCAGCTGCAGATATCCTGGGACCACCCCCCACCACCCTCTGTCCCCAGTAAGAGCCAGCAGCTTCGCCTGGCTTTGCTGTTGGACTCGCATCAAACTCGTTAATGTCAATAAGCAAGAAATTGAGCTTGTCTTTGCGGTGAGCCTAATGAAGCCTTTGTGGGTGCTCAGAATTTCTCCTTTTGATTTCCCTCTCCTTGCCTTTTTCTGTTTTGCTTGATTTAATGTCCTTCTTGGCAGCGGCTCTTTTACTTTTTATTTTCAAGCAAGGGAAGGGGGATGGAGAAGAGAGAGAGAAGTTTAAAACCTAAGGAAGACTTTGAAGTGAATGTTTACACTTTTTCCAACTCCGATGCGCTTAGATCCTGCCCAGTCCAAGGCTGGGGACACTCTGCCCTGGGTGGTGAGGGACAGGTGGTGACGAAAAGGTAGGGTCTGGTTATATGGTGGGTTAGAATACACTCCAAGGGAGAGCTGAGTCCCTCCCTCTCTGCTGAATCACTTCTCACTATGCTGTTTCTCAGCTGGCAAGATCGGTAAATTATGCCCCTATCTGACTTCTAAATGGAAAGTTATGTTGTGGATAATATGATACCCATCTCCAACTGACTGAAGCCAAAGGGAGACTTTTAGCTCATCTTGCTGAAAACTCCCAGAGTAAAGCTGGCTTTAGGTAATGTCATCAGAAATTGGTTTCTCTCCATCTCCTGGCTTTATAGTCAGATTTACTGGCAGGCTTCCTACGGTAGTCTTTAGCAACTGCAGGATAATATCTACCCAAGGTTAAGCTGAGCTTCCCTTGTGGCTCAGCTGGTAAAGAATCTGCCCTCAATGCGGGAGGCCTGGGTTTGATCCCTGGGTTGGGAAGATCCCCTGGAGGAGGGAAAGGCTACCCACTCCAGTACTCTGGCCTGGAGAATTCCATGGACTGTATAGTCCACGGGGTCCCAAAGAGTTGGACACGACTGAGTGACTTTCACTTTCACTTCAAGGTTAAGTTTAACAGAAGAAAAGAAAGAGCAAGAGAGAGGGAGGAGGAGGAGAAAGAGAATGGATCCCTTTCCTGAGGTTCCTACATATATCCTGGGATGAACTGTGATTGGACCACTTTGAGATGACTGAACCAATTGCTATGGAGGAGAAATCACATAATAATTTGAGCAGGAATATTGAATATAAAAGATTGGTTTTGATAGGGTATTGGAGTAATGTGATGTTCATTAGTGGGAAGTAAAGAGAACACTAAAGGGCAGAGGAGCAGCAGATGTAAGGAGTAGCCATACCCGCTCCCTGAGATCAGGAGCCCAGGGGAGGGGCCTGCCCTGTTCCAGGATTGGGGTCTAGACCTCATTGGAGAGGGCATGCCTGTGGCTCACGGATGGCAGAGAAGTCACTGTGGGGCCTGGACAGTATAACTTGTTGGAAATCTGTCCTCTAGAGTTTTCCAGAAATCTACCCTCTAGGGTGCTGGGCAAAGCTGTTGGTGGGAGGTGTCTTACTGCCAACTCTCCACTGCAAAACTGCTAAGAATAAGGCCCAGCAATCTCACTACTGGGCGTATACCCTGAGAAAACCTCAATTCTAACAAAGATGCATGTATCCCAGTGTTAATTGCAGCAATATTTACAA
>SJYC01034687.1:0-38513 GCA_006408675.1 Madoqua kirkii
GATGAGTTAAGACAGCTCTCACATCTGTCACCTTCCTCTTGCCCGAGCACACAGCGGCAGCCGGACCGCAGCTTCCTGTCTGCCTTTGCGCAGAGGAGGACGAGTGCCGTCACCCAGCTGTGTAGGCCCCAAGCCCGCGCCTCCTGGACGGCTCTGGCTGTGCAGCCTCAGGTGTCTATGCAGGCTTTTGGCACTGAGGCCACAGGTTCCTGGGTCTTCCTTCTACCATCCTTTCCTGCCAAGAATTTTCTTTAAGGGAGACCCTTCTTGGGGGGCGGTCTAGTTTCAGAGCAGACATCCTCTGGGCTGTCAGCCCGCTGGGGCCCTGAGACAGCCCTGGAGGCAGCAGACTGTCTTCCCTGATTCTTTTAGAAGTCACTCCTTTCATCTTGCATCTGTCCTATCTCAGCCTTTCCCTAGCTCCAGGCCGCCTCCTCAGGGACCAGGGGGCTGGGGTAGTTTCTTGGTGATTGAATTTAGGGAAGTATCTTTACTGTAACTGTATTATGTTAAACACAATAGAGTTCCAGAAATAGATGAAACCATCGACTTTCTCTTTTTTTCCTGATAAAGTGTTTATAAAGGACGCATCCATCCATCCTCATACAGACACCCCTAGCCGCACCCACTGAAGGAGCGCAGACCCAGCCTGTCCCTGTGCTGAGGTTGCTGTCCCCACACTTGGCCCTCCAGGGTTTCCTTATATGTGTGTGTGTTTTGTCCATGCTTATTAAATGACATCATAGTGTATATTTTCCTGTGACTGTTCATTTTACTCACTATTGGGTCAGTGAATCACTGCTAAACGTCACCCCACTGTACAGGTGGACCCTGATCAATGGTCAGAGGAACTTTATGCTTTTATTTGTCGACTACTCCTTGTGCACCTAGTACTTTGTGCCAGACACAGAGCTGGGCACTGGGAACTGAGATGACGGGGTGAGAACAGTGTGCCCGGGGTCATCGGGCCATGAGCACCAGGCAGGATCCATGTCAGGGCAGATTCTAACTCAGCACTTGATTGTTGTTCAGTCCCTAAGTCGTGTTCGACTCTGTGTGACCCCATGAACTGCAGCATGCTAGGCTCCTCTGTTCTCCACTATCTCCTAGAGTTGGCTCAGATCCATATCTTTTGAGTCGGTGATGCCATCCAACCATCGCATTCTTTGTTGCCCCCTTATCCTCCGACCCTCAATCCTTCCCAGCATCAGAGTCTTTCACTGAGTCAGCTCTTTGCATCAGGTGGCCAAAGTATTGGAGCTTCAGCATCAGTCCTTCCAATGAATATTCAGGGTTGATTTCCTTTAAGATTGACTGGTTTGATCTCCTTGCAGTCCACGGGACTCTTCAGCTCTGCTACCAGCCAAAGTTGTTGCGCATGACCATGATCAGCATACAGTTGGCATAAATGTGTGTTGAGCAGAGCTAAAGGTTTTTATTTGTAGGAGGGAAGTCTATTACTTCCATTTTGCAACTGACAAAATGTAGCATCAGCTCGGTGATTTTGAAGCCCGGCTTAGGTCGCTCAGGGTGCCTGTAAGACCACAGCTGCCTGGGTTCGGCCAATGCCCGGTCCTCCACAGCTCAGGGAAGGGCCTGGCAGAAGGGTTTGTTGAAACGTTCCACGGACTCCTTTCCTGCAGCCAATATGGGAAGACTGTGTGCACTCTGCAAAATTCCGCGAGATGCTGAGGGCAGACTGGGCAGTCTCCATGTGGGCCTGGGCGGTTTGCATTCCCAACACACGGCTTCCTCTTATTCATTAGTCTTTTAAAGAGGAAGCAAAGTTTAATGACGGGGTATGGCTGGTTGGGGCAGGAGTACGCTGCTTGGGCAGGGCAAGGTCACTGGGCGAGGGGGCCCTTCCTGCAGTGTGGTTACCCTGACGACCAGCAGCGCTTGCCCTGTCTGCTGTGACCCCCATCACCTCGCATCTCTCCGTGATGTGGGCATCACCCGACACCCTCTGCACAGAGCCTACATGCCGTCTATCATAACTGCCCTCTCTGCTGGCTGTCTTACATCAGACACACACAAGCAGCCTGCAGGGTGTCCCATTTGATGTTCACAGGCCCGCCAAAGTCTTCTGTCCTGGAGGCTCTTCTGCCCGCCGCCTGCCTGTTCCTCGTGCGGTCTTCCTGCACGAGTGGGAGGAGGTGGAGTAGGGCAGGGGCAGGTCAGGTAGCCTGCAGGGAAGCCTGAAAGTACCACGCATCTGGGGGAATGTGGGCGAATCTGGGGAGCACGGGAGGGGCACAGGCAGAGGCGGGGCTGGAGCGGGCCCCCAGGGTGGATGTTTAATTCAGAGGTGAGTGATGGCTGACTTGCCCAAACAGTTACAATGCCCACGTGCTGTCATGTGAATGAGACCCCTCCTACTGATCACTGATCACCTTACTTTCTCCCTTCTTCAAGGGACAGAGGGATGTTGCTTTGAGAGGGATGTTGCATTGAGAATGTCTACCAGAGTTTGCCAGACCAGACTTGTTTGTCCCCTATGTCTGTGGTTGTTACAGCAAGGCTTTTTCATTGGAGACCATTTCACTTTCATATCAACCACCAAGTCCTCGATAAACTGGTTACATTTGCATATTTATATCTACACAGATCCTATCACATATGGCTCTGAAGCAGCAAAGGAAACAGTAGAGAAAGCTGTGCATCTGGGCACTAAACCAGCTGAGAGAGTGAGGTCACAGCTTTTTTATTGAAAGTAAAAGAATATCTGTTTATCCATCCATCCATTGATGGACGTCTGGGTTATTACCTTCTGGCTATTCTAAAAATGCTGTTAAAAACATGGGAGCACAAATACTTGAGTTCCTGCTTTCAGTTATTTTGCACAGCTATCCAGGAGGTGAACTGCTGGATCAAATGGCAATTCTTTGTTGAATTTTTTGAGAAACAGCCAAACCATTTTCTGCGGTGACTGCACCATTTTACATTCCTACCAACAATGTACAAGGGTTCCAGTTTATCCACACTGTGGCAAACAGTACTCCTCTTTTACTTTATTTTTTAGTAGTAGCTATCCTAGTGTGTGTGAGGTGGGGTTTGATTTGCATTTCTGTACTGCTTAGTGAGAGAAGGCAATGGCACTCCATTCCAGTACTCTTGCTTGGAAAATCCCATGGATGGAAGAGCCTGGTGGGCTGCAGTCCATGGGATCGTGAGTCGGACACAACTGAGCAACTTCACTTTCACTTTTCACTCTCATGCCTTGGAGAAGGAAATGGACACTCACTCCGGTGTTCTTGCCTGGAGAATCCCAGGGACGGGGGAGCCTGGTGGGCTGCCATCTCTGGGGTTGCACAGAGTCGGACACGACTGAAGCGACTTAGCAGCAGCAGCAGCAGCAGCAGCAGCAGTAGCAGTGCTTAGTGAACACATATTCCTGTACTTTTTGTATATCTTCTTTGGTGAAACATCTATTAATCCTTTATACATTTTAAAAAATTGGGTTGTTTTTGTTGTTGAGCTATGGACTATTAAACCCTTATCAGATATATGATTTTCTTTTATTTTGTGGATTGCCTTTTTGCTTTTTCCACATTGCCCTCTGTTGCACCAAAACTGTTTAGTTTTGATGAAATCATCTACTTTCCTTTCATTGCCTGTGTTTTTGATGTCAGATGCAAATCACTGCTAAATCCAATGTTATGAAGCTACCCCATCATTCCCCATGTTTTTTCAAAAGAATTGTAGTTAACACCTAATCCTTGCTAAAATGCTCAAACTAGTGATGATAGACTGCAGTCCTTATAAATACTATTTAAAAAATAACTTATGGAAGCCAAATTCCATTCCAGAAAATTAATCATTTCAAGGTAAACAATTTAGTGTCATTTAATAAATTCACAATTGTGTGCGTGCCCCCTATTTCTGCATCAGTACTTTATGGTTCAGAAACATTTTCATACCTATTTTCCCACTTGATCCGCACAGTAATCCTGAGAGCTGGACCGAACAGTAAGCAAATTACACAGGCTGGAGGGGAGGGAAGGGAAACTGTTTGTGAAAGACTGTTGCCAGGCAGGTACTGTGCCAGCAAGTTCTTTAATTCATCAAGCTAAAAAACTCAAGTTCTCACCTTGACTCTGATGTCACAGGCAGTGGGCTTGTCAGCTAGGCTCAGCTGCTCCCTTCCTCCCTCATCTGCATGTCAGCCTCTAAGTGACCCTTACAGGCACTGGCGATTTGATTGCTGGCTACGTCCACTTCTATCTCCAGTCCATCAGCACTCTCAAGAATGGGGCAAATCTTACTGCAGGCACTAGGAAGTCCCTAGGGAATGAGCAATAGGGGCTCATCAAAAAGCAAGAGTGAGGTTCTAGGAGCCCCTTCAAGGTCACCTGGTCCCTTCTCCAATGCTAAGGATGAGGAAAGGAAGGCCCTAGAAAAGGGGGAATTGCATAGCCCTGTCCACAGCCTGGAGGAACTTTCTTAAGCTCCCCTCCTTAAACCCTTCCACCTGCAGGAGGAAAAGGGACACCTGCACCTGTGTGAACCTCACCAGGTCCCCACTGAGATCTCTGCCTCATGTTTACCTCCTGAGTCCTGGCCATACCGGGCAGCGTGTGAACAGACAGGAAGCCGAGGCTGGGGCGGCGAGGAAAGCGGCTCTCACACAGCTCACTTGGGGCAGACGCCAGCCCAGGTCCCTGCAAGCCAATGGCTCTGCTGTGCACACCTCCAGCGGCGTCTGTGAGCCTCCTGAGGACTGCAAGTTCTCAGGTGGCAGACTCCACCCTGCCCTGCACTGAGGCCGCCAACAGCCCCAACAGTGGAGAGAGCCAGACCAGTGTGAGCAAAATCTGTCTTTCTTTTAAAGCCAGTGGCTGCCACTACCGGTCCCGGCTTACCGATGAAGGCCAGGGACGTCGGGCAGCGGCCAGATCTGACTCATGATCTTAGATGACTTAACAGTGAAACACAAAGCCCCCGTGAGTCAGGCTGCAGCTGGTGGGGCCTCACCAGGCTGGAAACGTTGAAGGAATCCTTTGGCCTCTGGATCCACCCCACCCCAACCCTATTTTGATTTTGACCTTGCTTTGTTGTTACTGTTTGACATTATTATTAAGCATTTCAGGTTTTGTTTTTTTTTTTTTTAAGAATCATATATAATTAGAACTAGAAAAGTTCCTTTGCCATCATTTCCCAGCCGGTTTTACAGATGCTGTCCAAGGTCTGCTGGGAGGCAAAAATAGGACTGGGCCCTGTATCCCCTCCGAATTCTGTGCCAGTGGCCAGGCACCGAAGCCAGCCTCTTGGCCCTAGCCTGTGGCTGGGGAGGCTCACGGTCCACTGGGAACAAGCCAGGCCTGCAGCTGATAGGGGAAGAGCTCTGTCCATCCCCGGACCCTTCTCGGTCCTGTGCTCCCCGGGTTTTATTCTAGCACCGCCCACCCCGCCCCCTTTCCTGCTGAATTTTACTCGGTCTCATAGCGGATTTGGGCAGCCTTAGGTTAAGAAGGCAAAGTTATTAACCGGGTGCCCTTGGCTCGCCGGCCTTTCCTGCCCTCCAACGCCCGGCCAGGCCAACTCCACTGCCCTGCTTGCAGGAGGGCTTCCTGGAGTCGGCACGAGGTGGCCCTGGCCTTTTACTCCTTCCAGGGTTGGGCTCAGGGACTTGCAGGAGACTCCCGCACCCACTGATTTCACTGGTGGCTCAGAGGTTAAAGCGTCTGCCCCCAATGCGGGAAACCTGGGTTAGATCCCTGGGTCGGGAAGATCCCCCTGGAGAAGGAAATGGCAATCCATTCCAGTATTCTTGCCTGGAGAATCCCATGGACAGAGAAGCCTAGTAGGTTATAGTCCTCGGGGTCACAAAGAGTCGGACACGACTGAGTGACTTCACCCGAGCGACTTCACCCGCACCCACGGCGCTCGTGGGCTGGTCCGAGCCCACTTGGCGAACCTGTCCACCTCTTCCCGGTTTCCCGGGAGCGGAGGCGGCCGCTGGGAGAGAGGATACGCTGACGGATTGGGGCGCTGGGCTCGCAGACGCGCGCACGCGCCGGAGGCCGCGGAGCCGTTTAGCAAATGACTAGCTCGCTCTCCAGGCCCCGGGCCGGCCCCGCAGGCCCCGCCCCTCTCCGACAGGCCCCGCCTCCCCGCCCCGCCTCTCATGCCCCGCCCCCAATCTGGTCCCGCCCCCTCGCCCCGCCCAGCGGGCAGCGCTGTCCGAGGACCAGCCGGCTGCGGCTCGCGCGGGCGCTGGGCAAGGCGGCGGGCGGGGTTGCGGCCCGAAGTCCGGGCCGGGTGGCCCGAGGCGCCCGAGCCCGGTGTGCCCAGTCGGCAGCGGCCGCGGGGCAGCCATGGCGGAGGCCGCGCCTCATCACCCGGTGCTGCCCTCGGGGCTGCTGGAGCTGTGCGCGCTGCTGGGGGCCCCCCGGGACAGCCTTCGCGGCCCAGAGCAGGTGAGGACGCGGTGCGGTCACGGCGCGGCGGGGCGGGGCAGCGGCGACGGGCCTGTGCGCACGGAGCCCCGGGCGTCCGCGGGGCTGGGGCGCTGCGCCCAGGTCCGGCGCGGCGACCGCCTCCAGCCGCGGGTGTGGGAGCAGCTGCCGGCCGGCCCCCCAGCCGCGGTGGAGTCGTGAGCGGCTGCGGGCTAGGGGCTCCCGCCCGCACCCCTCCTTCCGGAAGACTGCTCTGGCGGGACCCGGTGCAGGCGCACCGTCGAGAGCGGGCTGGAGACCGCGTGTGTCAGTCGGCCTGCTTCTTAAGCGCTTCGGCCGCTCGGCTTCTCCTTCTCAGGACGCCCATCTGGGCCAGGTGGAGACGCGGCCGGGCCGCCTGCACTTCCGAGCTCTCCAGGACCAAATCTTTGTCCGCTGTTAAGTGATTTCAGTCATTCCACAGATTCTGTGTCTCCTAGGTGCCTGAGCTGTTCTAGGCAGGTCATAAGGATGTTTTTCCGTAGACTTAAGGACCGCCTTAATGTATTTTGCATTTAGATGGTAAGCGATGAAAGGAGCTGTTTTTCTCTGTAAAACACTTTACAATCCGCCTACCCCTGTTCTCCGCTCTGCATCCTGGTAGCCGAAGTGGCAAGCTCTTATCCCTTTCTCTGGTACGGCAGCTTGAGGCATTCTCCTTGTTTCTTCCCTGTGTTCACACTTTTTCTTAGTTCCAGAGCCCTGGCTCTCTCTGGAGTGGGTCTGCGGCCCTCTCCCTTGTCCCAGATGCCTGTGACACTGTCATTTTTCTCTTGTTAGTGGCGATGCCCGGTGTGTTCAGAGTCCCTGACCCTGCTGCCCTTACCCCGGCAGGTCCTTTCCTCTGGATCCAGATGACGTTAAGGAAAAGCAGAGAAAGGCATTTGAGTATTTAAGGCTGCCGGGTTGAATGGACATTACCCAGAGGCACTAAATGTTGTAAAATAATCCTGATATATGTCTGGTAATGGCTTCGTGGTCTCTACTCCTTGGCTTTAGTGTCAGGCCAATTTCCACGATTCTGCATTTCCCTCCTCCTCTCTCAGCCACCCCTCTCAGTCTGCATCCTTCTTTGGTCTCTCATGTCCTCTGACCCTTGTGGATTGATCAAACCATCTCCCTGCCTCTCAGTGCCACATGGCGTTCCCCTCTTTTTCTTCTGATGGGAAATGGCCTGGTTTCGGTTGTGGTCTTCTCTGCAGTAAGGCTGTCTTGTGTCTCTAGCGATTACAACACTATCTCTTAGTTGCCATGATGTGAAAGGATGAATCAGCTGGAATATTTACAGTGGTACTTTCCTGAGCTAAACAGACTACAGTGTTTCTCATGGCAAGTGGGCAGTTGGCCATTCTGCATTTGAGTCTTCATCCTCTCTTCTATACTTTGCTTCTGTTAGGGCTTGGACAGAGGGTGGAAGGAACAGTGGTTGAAGGAGCAGGAGAAAAAGCAGTGTTGTGGGGTGGAGTAACATCCTCCTTCTAAGACCAACATTAATGTTACAGGTAACTAAACATAGGATATCATTCATTCAGTTCTATTTTCAGCTGTTATATTATTTTGAATGTCCAAGTCTTTTCAGTTCAGTTCAGTTGCTCAGTCATGTCCAACTCTTTGCAACCCCATGGACTGCAGCCCGCCAGGCCTCCCTGTTCATCACCAACTCCCAGAGCTTACTCCAACCTATGTCACTGAGTTGGTGATGCCATCCAACCATCTCACCCTCTGTCGTCCCCTTCTCCTGCCTTCAATCTATTCCAGCATCAGGGTCTTTTCAAATGAGTCAGCTCTTCACATCAGGTGGCCAGAATATTGGAGTTTCAGCTTCAACATCAGTCCTTCCAATGAATATTCAGGACTGATTTCCTTTAGGATGGACTGGTTGGTTCTCCTTGCAGTCCAAGGGACTCTCAAGAATCTTCTCTAAAACCACAGTTCAAAATCATCAATTCTTCAGCACTCGGCTTTCTTATAGTCCAACTCTCACATCCATACATGACTACTGGAAAAACCACAGCTTTGACTAGATGGACCTTTGTTGGCAAAGTAATGTCTCTGCTTTTTAATATGCCGTCTAGGTTGGTCATAACTTTTCTTCCAAGGAGAAAGTGTCTTTTAATATCATGGCT
The DNA here is from genome assembly GCA_006408675.1 of Madoqua kirkii. Taxonomy (NCBI): domain Eukaryota; kingdom Metazoa; phylum Chordata; class Mammalia; order Artiodactyla; family Bovidae; genus Madoqua; species Madoqua kirkii. The sequence continues at coordinate 8,564 of SJYC01034687.1, forward strand.
GCAGTCACCATCTGCAGTGATTTTGGAGCCCCCCAAAAATAAAGTCTGCCACTGTTTCCACTGTTTTCCAAGTCTTTTAAATGAGGTTTAATGTTTACTTCTTAAAAATCATCATTTGTCTCTGATTCAGTCATTCCTATTTGGTGACACATGAAAACAGAAGCCCAGAGATATGAGACATAACCAGCTTGATATTAGGACAGTGTAGTGTTCTAACTTTTGGTTTTATTTATTCCTTAGATGGGGTGGTGTTTGTTTTATTGAGGTTAGTGACAAAGATTCAAGCATACAGTTCAATCTCTAGTGAGTTATTGTGGTCAGTTACATTTCCGTCCACTCCTTGGTTGCTATGGAGACTAGACACAGAGATGTGAAGGGATCCATCATAAATCCATCACAGGATGATGGAAAAGTGCTCAGAGCCCCTTTCATAGTGTAGGTTGCTGGCATAAATCTTGTGTATGGAAGCACATTTTTATTTTTATTTTTTTAGCGGAAAGCCTCTGGCTTTCAATTTCTAGAGCAGCACCATCCAACAGAACTTTCCAGATGATGGCAACCAGTGTTGTTCACCTTCACCACACAGTGTGGTGGCAGCTGGCTGCAGGAGGCTACTGGCTGCTTGAACTGTGGCTAGTACCACTGAGGAACTAAAGTTATATTTCATTTAATTTAATTAATTTAAGTAGTCCGATGTGGCTACGGATGACTGTGTTGGACTTTCCTAGAGCATTAAAAAAAAAATCTATTTCTGTTTTATTTCACAAATGACAGCCGGTCCCATAGTGAAAATCAATGCCGTTATATCATCTAACGAATTTAGAGTGCTGTGGTTTTTACTTTTTAGTAAGTTCTTGTCTGGGAGACCAGAGCAGGAAACTACCCTGGGTGGAGTTTGTGAAAAAGGACCTCGTCTTCCTCCTGGGGGTGGGGCGGGTGAGGGGTGGTTGCAATATGTATCAGAGAGTAACATGAACCCTTTGGGGTCAAGGGTTGCACTTTCAGGAGTTAAGTCTAATTATAGAGTCAGAGATGCCCAAGCATGTACAGGTAACTGCCCGTTGTTTAGCGTGACGAAGACTTGAGAGCAACCCAGCTGTCTATCAGAAGGGGATTGGGCAAAAGTAGTGCTGAACTGTCCATAGTGGGACACCCTAAAGTGTCCACATGGGCTTCCCTAGAGGTGCTAGTGGTAAAGAGCCCACCTGGCAGTGCAGGAGACGTAACAGAATGCGCATGGACAGAGGAGCTTGGTAGGCTACAGTCCGTGGGGTCACAGAGAGTCAGACAGGACTGGAGTGACTTAGCCCGGAGTGTCAACAGGGGAGTCAGCACACAGTATGGTTACATGGGGAAAGGCTAATGAAGTCGTTTAAGTATGGTGATTGCATTTATGAAAAAGTCATTTATACATTTAGGAAATGATCAGCCTGCATCCCATGCGATGTAGAGCATTGCTTTAGAGTCATGGGGTTATGGGGGAAGCATTCCCTTCCTATTATTATTTCTATATTATTGTTATTATTTTGTAAAAATGAGACTGTATTGCTTATCTAATCACAGAAGACAACAGGGATTTCTATTTTGGGGAAAACATAGACAGATGTGTGATGATCTGCTAAGTACCAGGTTGGCTGCATTGTGGCCACATCACTTTCAGTGACTGAAGGTAACTAGTGGGAGTTATAGAGTTCAGGGCTTCAGCATAATTTTCCATGCAGACTGAACACACCCCCAGAGATCACGAGTGCCAGGGTGGGGCTGGATGAACAGCACCCCCACAGGGCCATCCTGTGTGCTGACCGTGGGGCCAGAAAGAGGAGGGCAGCGCATGCCCGCCCCACCCTTCCGAGGGTGACACAGGGCCACTGTGTCGGTGGCGAGGCTCTGGCGCTGCTGTGAGAGGGGAGGTGGACTCCGGATGGTGACATTCCAGGAAGCGATGAGCCAGGCATGAGGCCGCAGGGGCCGTGTGGCCCTGGCTGCAGGGTGAGGAAAGGCCCCCTCCAGTGAGTGTGAGAGAGGAACGGTCGCTGGTGAGGAGGGGGCTGAGGCATGAGCTGGGCACTGTCCCGCAAAGCAAAGAGCAGGAAGGAGCATAGCATTGTGACAAGCGCGTGTATTGAGGCAACCGAGGACTTGGGGCACGAGCAGCTTGGGCTCCCTGCTTTGGAAGTGCGCCGACTGCTGCCCGGGCACACAAGCGGTGCAGGGGCCTGTCTGACCCGGTGCACATGCGCTGTGGGATCCCTGCGTGGAGTACTTAGTGAGGGTGGTAATGAGTAGAGACAAAGACCTTTATTTAGGTCTGGCTTCCCAGGTGGTGCTAGTGGTAAAGAACCAGCTTGCCAGTGCACAAGACGTAAGGATGCAGGTTCGGTCCCTGGGTCGGGATGATGCCCTGGAGAAGGGCATGGCAACCCACTCCAGTATTCTGGCCTGGAAAATTCCATGGACTGTATATAGTCCCTGGGGTTGCAAAGAGTCAGACACTACTGAGCAACTTTCACTTTCACTTTTCTAGCAACGGCAACAACAAAAGCTGTCTCATGCCTATGGAGAGGGCTTATTTGTTCTCTGGCTGTGGACTGTGATCTGCTCCAGGAGCTGTTGCACCTTGAGGGGAGGCGCTGCCCAGTCTCCATGGATGCAACATCTCACACGAGGAGGAAGTAGACCAGCACGTGTTCATAGTGGATTGGTCCAAACTGCTGGAGTTGATAGGAAGGTTTTAGAGAAGGTTTTAAACGTGTGAAGACAAGGTTTCCTTTCATACACAAAGATTTTAAATTATTCAATAAGGATTTCCCATGTTTGATATTGGTTCCCACTGACCAGGGACCTACTGGTCCTTGGCATTAACTTTTCCTCCTAAGAATAAACAAACTGTTATCTGAATTCAGATTACATCTCATGAAGATGAGCATGTTGAGCTTAGAGTGTATTTACTGACTGAAAATGCTGTCATTATAGAAGTCCTTTGAAGTCTAGGTGTCCCCTGTTATACCTCTGATTCTTACTGAAATGTTGTTGCTGGCTGTTCCTTCTTTGCCAGTCAAGGTCACATTTTCCTGGTGACAGTGGTGTTCTTCCTCATGTCATTTCTAGCGTCCCTCAAAGGCCCTAGGATACCCACTCCCCACCGTGCCCCAGGCCACCTCTTTCCTTCCCTACCTTTTATACCCAGGGAGTCCTGTTTTAAACTTGTCTATCTTTAGCTGGCTTGGCACCCCTCCTTCTCACTCACAGACTGAGGTTCATATACCTTCCTTGGAAGATCTGACATCAACCTGGAGCCTATAGTTGTTTAATCATAACTCACCAGAAAAGAACTCCATTAGGTATTTACTTTGATAGGAAGGAAAAGAAGATGCCTTATGTTATTTGGGGGAAGAGTGAAAGGATAAAACTTAAAAAAATCTTGGACGAAGTTAGAGCTGAAAAGAATTGAGGCTAAAAGAGCCCCTTTTGTGGATGCTGGGACGGCCGTGCGGATGAGGGGGAGGCAGCCCCTCTCTGTATCCAGCAGGGCCTCCCTCACTCCCCTTTGTGTCCGTCTACATCAGAGGTGACACAGGCAACGTGCGTGGTGGCCTGGCTGGCATGGCAATCTTGCTGTTCAGTTGCTAAGTTGTGTCTGACTCTTTGTGAGCCCATGGACTGCAGCACGCCAGGCTACCTCCATGTTTGATATTGGTTCCCACTGACCAGGGACCTACTGGTCCTTGGCATTAACTTTTCCTCCTAAGAATAAACAAACTGTTATCTGAATTCAGATTACATCTCATGAAGATGAGCATGTTGAGCTTAGAGTGTATTTACTGACTGAAAATGCTGTCATTATAGAAGTCCTTTGAAGTCTAGGTGTCCCCTGTTATACCTCTGATTCTTACTGAAATGTTGTTGCTGGCTGTTCCTTCTTTGCCAGTCAAGGTCACATTTTCCTGGTGACAGTGGTGTTCTTCCTCATGTCATTTCTAGCGTCCCTCAAAGGCCCTAGGATACCCACTCCCCACCGTGCCCCAGGCCACCTCTTTCCTTCCCTACCTTTTATACCCAGGGAGTCCTGTTTTAAACTTGTCTATCTTTAGCTGGCTTGGCACCCCTCCTTCTCACTCACAGACTGAGGTTCATATACCTTCCTTGGAAGATCTGACATCAACCTGGAGCCTATAGTTGTTTAATCATAACTCACCAGAAAAGAACTCCATTAGGTATTTACTTTGATAGGAAGGAAAAGAAGATGCCTTATGTTATTTGGGGGAAGAGTGAAAGGATAAAACTTAAAAAAATCTTGGACGAAGTTAGAGCTGAAAAGAATTGAGGCTAAAAGAGCCCCTTTTGTGGATGCTGGGACGGCCGTGCGGATGAGGGGGAGGCAGCCCCTCTCTGTATCCAGCAGGGCCTCCCTCACTCCCCTTTGTGTCCGTCTACATCAGAGGTGACACAGGCAACGTGCGTGGTGGCCTGGCTGGCATGGCAATCTTGCTGTTCAGTTGCTAAGTTGTGTCTGACTCTTTGTGAGCCCATGGACTGCAGCACGCCAGGCTACCCTGTCCTTCACTATCTCCTGGAGTTTGCTCAAACTCATGACCATTGAGTCAGTGATGCCATCCAACCATCTCATCCTCTGTTGACCCCTCTTCCTGCCCTCAATCTTTCCCAGCATCAGGGTCTTTTCTAATGAGTCAGTTCTTCGTATCAGGTGGCCAAAGTATTAGAGCTTCAGCTTCAGCTTCAGCATTAATGAACATTCAGGGTTTATTTCCTTTAGGATTAACTGGTTTGATCTCCTTGCAGTCCAAGGGACTCTCAAGAGTCTTCTCCAGCACCACAGTTTGAAAGCATCAATTCTTTGGCACTCAGCCTTCTTTATAGTCTAACTCCCACATCTATACCTAGATGCTACTGGGAAAAAGCATACTACTGGAAAAAGCATAGCTTTGACTCTATGGACCTTTGTCAGCAAAGTGATATATCTGCTTTTAATATGCTGTCTATGTCATAGCTTTTCTTCCAAGGAGCAGGCATTAGGCACGTGTCAGCAAATGTGTCTGTGTGGATCTGATAAGATGCAGAACGCTTCTGCATCAGTCACCCTCTGCACCAGTCTCTGAGGGGGCTCAGGAGCTTTCTGGGGCCCCACAAGGGTTGAGCACTTGAACTAGGTCCCTTCTCTTAGTAGTCCCTGAACTCACTTCTTGAAAGGGAAGTTCAGAGGGGCCAAGTTATTTGCTGTGGTTCTCGGGGTGCTGGGATCTGAATTCTGGTCTTTATCGCGGTGCCGGAGCCTTGGAGCCAAGGGGCCAGTTTGTTTGTTCGGTCAGCGGCTGAACAACCAGGCTCTGAGAGGGTCCGTCGCTTGTGGAGAGAGGGCCTGAGAGTCCCTAAAAGCAGGTCTTATCATCTCGAGCTGCTGGTGGAAAAAGCCCGGCACACGCTGCTGAACTCGCCTGGGGTTTGGGGGCTGGAGAGGCCAGAAGACAGGCCGTGGATGCTCCCACGAGGGCTGGACAGCGCAGGGCCTCGGTGCTGACTCTCATTTCCGCCTGCCCCAGGTTGCCCAGAGAAAGGGCGTCAAGGGCCCGTCTTCTCTAGATCCAGAGGTGCTGTCGGTCTTCGTGCCTCCTTTTGTCGTGAAAGAGGACAGTCAGCCCGCCGTGAACTGCATGACGCTGGGTAAGAACAGGAAGCGCTCCTTCCGGAAGAAGAGAGAGAGGCCCAGAGTGGAGCTGGGGAAGGGTGTCCCGGGCGGCTCTAGGGGCCCGGACCCCGAGGACGTGAACATCCCCAATGGCGTGGACTTGCTCGCCCTGCCGCAGCTCTGCTTCCCAGGTACCGTGGGCCGGCCTTTTCCTGCACAAGCCAGTTCCTGCTGATGAGCGGGCTTCCGTTCTGGCTTCCCTTTCTCCCTAGCGGTAGAGAACTTGGGTCAGAGGACTCAACAGAAGGGCCTGTCTGGAGGCTCCGCCAAGAAATTGATGGGGTTTCCTGGTCTTCGGGATTAAAACCTGCAGAGGCAGGGACACCTCTTCCTTGCTGGGCTTGAGACCCCACCTCTACTCCAGGTGCAGCCTGAAGGTTCTGCCTGGGAGCCTGTCCCCCTGACCCTTCACGAAGGCTTCAGAGCACAGAGCACCCGCAGAGACGCTGCTGCTGGGGTGGGGGGTCACCGAGGAAGGTGCTGCATGGCCGGAGGAGTTAGCATGACTGGCTGTCAAAGAGCCACATGCGACCACGGGGTACACACGACATGTCCTGTCGCTTATGGTTAGCCCAGGCCTCAGGGCAGACCCCACATGGCTGGACTGAAGCTCCTTCTTTCTTTTCTCTGCCTACAGGGGGCTTGTGTGTGGCCTCTGAGCCCAGAGAGGACTGTGTCCACTTTCTGGTGCTGACCGACGTCTGTGGCAACAGAACCTACGGCGTGGTGGCGCAGTACTACCGACCCCTGCACGTATGTGGTTTGCACAGCTTCCTTCTGAAACTGGATCTAGGTTGTGGGGTTATTTTGCAGTGAAATACACACTACATGGCAATCACCATTTTAACCGTTAAAAAATGTGTAGTTCAATGGCATTAAATACATTTGCAGGGCCGAGCCATCATCCCACCGTCTAGTTCCGGGACGTGTTTATCACCCCAGAAGGTGGTGGGGTCTCCTTAGCAGCACTCGCCAGCCCCCGCTGCCCCCAGCCCTGGGCCACTGCTCGTCTGCTCTCTGCCTCTGTGGCTTTGCCTGTTTTGGACATTTCATGTCAGTGGAATCATGCGACACGTGTCCTTCTGTGGCTTTCTCCCACTTAGTGTGATGCCTTCAGAGCTCATCCATGTTGGAGCAGGTGTCAGCGCCTCCCTCCTTTTCACGGCTGCTGTGATATTCCGTGGTGTCTATAAGCCATATCCTGCTTCTCCATTCCTCAGCTGAGGGAACTTGGGGCTGTTTTCCAGTGTGTCAGGTGCCTGGGCTTAGGTTTTGAGAAGATGACTCAGTCGTCAAGCATTTGGGGAGTGTCTTCTGGGCAAGGCCAGTGTGTGTGACCCAGCTGGCCTTGAGGAGTTTGTAGGGACCATGATGGACTGGAAAGTATAGGGTAATCAGCTGCCTACTTCCAACCCTGAAGAATACTCCCCTAGGGCCCAGATGAGGGGTCCCTAGTATTTTTTGCATAGTTAAAAAAATTTTTTTTATTGAAATATAGTTGATTTACAATATTGTATTAGTTTTGGTGTGTGGCAAAGTGATTCAGTTATACATACATACATACATATATATATATATATGTATGTATACCTTTTAAGATATTTTCCTTTATAGGTCATTATAAGATATGGAATATAGTTCCCTGTGCTATACAGTAGGTCCTTGCTCTTTATTTTACATGTAGACGTATATATATTTTAACCCCCAAATCCCAATTTATCCCTCCCCCTTTACCCTTTTGGTCATCATAAATTTGTTTTCTGTGAATTTATATCTGTTTTATAAATGAGTTCACTGTCTCATCGTTTTAGATTTTACATATAAGCAGGGTCATATGATATTTGTCTTTCTCTGGCTTACTTCGCTTAGTGCGATAATCTCTAGGTCCATCCATGTTACTTCAAATGCCGTTATTTCATTCTTTCTTATGCTGAGTAATATTCCACTGTGTGCACTCACTGCCTCTTCTTCTTCCTTTCATCTGTGGAGGGACACAGCTTGTTTCCATGTCTTGGCTACTGTAAGCAGTGTTGCTGTGGACCTTGTGGGGCATGGATCTTTTGGAATTATGTTTTCTCCACGCACATGGTGGGCCCTCCAATATTGTGCCCTTTGTGAGCTGTGCAGAGAGCTGTGCCTTTAGGAATCCCGCTGCTGTGTTCTTTTCTGGTGGATATCTCCCCATCATGGGCTGAGGCCTCTCCGCCCCCTCCTCAGTCCACGGATGCCCACCTGGCTCCCAGCCCTCTTGAATATGGCCTTTTGCCTAAGTGTCTCACTGTATTCTGACTGTGCACCCCTCTCACTGAAGGCAGCGAGCTTCTCCTGGGCAGGGTCCAGTCTTACCATCTCTGTAACCTCAGCACCTCACTCAGAGCGAGCTCCCAATGGGCTCCGTCAGTGCTGGAGAGAGTGGAGCTTCTCCCAGGCAGAGTCTAGTCTTACCGGCGCCTCACTCAGAGTGAGCTCCCTACGAACTCTGTCAGTGTTGGTGGAAAGGTTGGTGCTCTCTCTTTGAGGTGATGACGCAGGCGGGACCGGCCAGATGTGCTGCAAGACGGCTATCCAGCCCCCGTCCAGGCTCCTCTCCGTCTGGAGGTGCCAGCACCATTGAAGATGGAGACCAGGACGTGCCAGGGTTTGACGGGAAGTGACGGTGCTGTTGCTTTTCTCCAGGACGAGTACTGCTTCTACAACGGCAAGACGCACTGGGAGGCGCTGGGGCCAGGCGGGGGCGCGGCCGGCTGCTTCGTGCCCTTTGCGGTGTGCGTGGTCTCCAGGTTCCCCTATTACAATGCCCTCAAGGACTGTCTCTCCTGGTGAGTCTGCACCCGCCCCCCAGAAAGCCTGCCTGCACTCTGGGCAGCCGGACTTCTGGGCTCCCACACCCAGAGTACTACCCTCGTGGTGGGAAGTCCTGGAACTCCTGGAGCAGAGATTTCAGCTCTGATAGCAATTCCGAAGACAGTGATTGGATGCTCATATTTATTTTGTGATTTGATTTTTCTTGTACTTTCAGTTTATTGACTCATCTGAAGTTCTGTAAAGATTTCGAAGTTGACAATCACATAAAAGATTTTGCTGCAAAACTATCTTTAATACCTAGCCCACCACCTGGACCACTCCATTTGGTAATGAAATCCAAATTATCTTGTTTTTTTTTTTCCTTTGCAAATAGTAAAAGTAATATGATGAAGATGGTTTATTTATTTTTGATTGACATGTAGTTGATTTACAGTGTGTTAATTTCTGCTATATAGCAAAGTGATTCAGTTATACATATATGTATACATTCTTTCTATTCTTTTCCATTCTGATTTATCGTAGGATGTTGAATATAGCTCTCTCTGCTGTACTGTTGGTTCCTGCTTATCCGTTCTGTATATGATAGTTAGCATCTGATAGTCCCAAACTCCCACTCCAGCCCTCCCAAGTCACTCCCCTTTCTCATTCACCCCTCTGTTCTTACATCCGTGAGTCTGTTTCTGTCTTGCTCTGATATCTGTGGTTGCCTTCATGTTGCTGCAGGTCACATTATTTCATTCTTTTTTATGGCTGAGTAGTAGTCCATTGTATATAAGTATCGCATCAGTGAAGATGGCTTAACTCTTTAAAATGATTTTAAGTTCTAGCTTTGTTTAAATTTTGCTTCTCAAGTTCCTTTCAGAAGCATTTTACGCATTGTGTCCAAAGGTTAGGAAACTAGAGGTAAATTAGAAAATTTGTCTTCTAAAAATTTAAAAATAAAATTTCAGTCTAAAGTCAAATATTTAGGCCTGAGTTTTGCTGAGTGGCTCATGATTAACAGATATTGAGCTAGCAATAGGCCCCTTTGGTGGTTAACATGTTAATTCATTACTGGCTATTCAGAAAATATATCAAATTTACTTATATTACAAATCTCCCCCCCCCTTTTTTGGTCTTGAATATGAGGTTTATATTTAACTTATTGATGTTTTTTCTTGTCCAGTGTAATTAGTAAAAAGCAAATGGTTTGTTTTTTTTTTGTTATTCATAGTGCCCTTGCGTTATTTAATTGATAGACAAGGGTTCCAAAACTGGGTTCTGTGAAACACTAGTTGAGATGTTATTGGCTCTCTTGAGGTGGGAGGTTTCCGGGTTAAGGAAAATTGAAGAAAGACAGACTTATTCCTCTTTTGCTGAGTAACATGCCGGACTGCTAAGTTGTGTGATGAAACCTGTTTGAGTAAATGATTTCCAAACTAATTTAACTGCGGGGTGCTTCCTTTTTTTGAAAACAAACATGTATTAAATAAATGCCTTGAAGTACATAGTAAATGTTAATTTCACTCTAGTAGTTCCTTCTGGAAGATTTTACCTATACCTCTTGTTTTTTCTATGTTTTGGTTATTATGGACAGTTGAGAAATTATTAGGATATTTGTGATTATTATTCATTATTAAAGTATATACATTTTTGTATTACCCTAAACCCAGCAGTGTGCTTGGGAGGGACATCCCACCAAGTACATTCCTGGCTCAAGACAGGGCAGGATGTCTGTCTGTCTGGGTTCCAGTCTCAGAATTCCTTGTGGGGAACGTTTGTTGGATTTCCATGTCAAGCAATCATCTTTACTATGTGGATAACTGGTACTTTCTTGCAGTGAAATCATCATAGTTTATGCTCTTATTCTAGAAACTCAACCCCTGCTCACTGAGGCCCTGCTACAGCAGTGAACCAAACTCCCTGAGTTCAGAACAGTGTTAGGGTTACCTATAATTTATAGTAGTCTGCCTCTGAGCATGGGTCATGTGTAAATAGTACTTAACACCAGTTTTCTGTGTCTTAGACTCTTGGAGTAACTAATAGTTTGTTCCTACATTTCTACCATTTGGAGTGGGAAAGCTTACTGAGGAAGTTGTTTTGGGGCGGGTTCACGGGCATCTTCTGGATGCCTCTCTGCCCCACATCCACCCTCTCGGTCACACCTGGGTCCACCTCAGCAGCTCTTTCCAGTTCCCGTGCTTGCACTGCCACTGCGGTTCTGGGCCACCAGCTTCTCCCACCTGCATGACTCAGGGAACCACTGGTCTGTCCACTTGCATTCATTTTTTAAGTTTTTATTTATGTATGTGGCTAGTTTTGGTTGTACTGGGTCTCCGTTGCTGCAAGCGGGCTTCAGTTGCGGTCAGCAGAGTTGCAGTGCACGGCCTTCTCTTGTGGAGCGTGGGCTCACGGTGCTCAGGCTCGGTACTTGTGGCTCCTGGGCTCCAGAGCGCAGGCTTGGTAGTTGTGATGCATGGGTTTCAGTGGCCCCATGGCATATGGAATCTTCCCAGACCAGGGACTGAACCCATGTCCCATTGACGGTGGATTCTTAACCACTGAACCACCGGCAAAGCCCTCCACCTCCAGTCTTGACCTTGCATTCAGTCTATCCTTTGCACAGTAGATAGAGAGATCCTTAAACTCTATACTTTCCTTTTGGACTTAAGACCCCCCCGACTGTTTCCTCCCTGGCCCCTCCACCCAGACCTGCTTCCCTGTGTTACCATCCGGCTCCGTTTGCACGACGCAGTCCTGGCTCACTGTCGTTTAGCCGCACCAGGCCCCTGTCGTCCCTTGCACAGGACCTTGGCACGTGCTGATCCCCCTCCAGCTCCTTCCACTCTCTCAGGCCTGGCTCAGGTGCCAGGTCTCAGAGCAGCCCCTCTCACACTGTCCAGCACGGCCTATCGCTCTCCTGCAGAGCTCAGCACAGCGGCAGTATGGGCTTGAGTGTGCCTGTTTTCTGTTTAACGTCCAGTTCCTCCAGTGGACTCTGGGCCACAGGAGCATAGAGGCCGTGCTCAGAGCTGTATTTCCAGCACTTGGCCTCTGCTCCGCAGAGCACTGTTCAGTGAGTGAACGAAAGGATGTTCCAGCATCACCAGCAGTGCTGAGTCAGGGCCTGTGTGCTGGGGCTTGCGGTTTGTCGTGGGCTACGTTTGGGTTAGACTTGTCCCTGGGCTCCTCCACTAACAATCTAATTAGCTGTGGGGTCCCAGTTGGTATGGTGGCCATCGTCTGTCGTAATGTGTGTTGTAGAATCGTGGCTGTTGACTGTTGTGAAGAAACCTAAGAGGTCAGTTTCATCTGATGCAGGAGCTGATTAAGCAGTGTTTTCCAGAACCCACTGCAAACCAGTGTCAGACACCCCATCTGCCCGTGTAGCAGCCCTTGCTGAGTGCTCCTGTGTGCCTGAGGCCAGGGCAGGTTTAACCATGCTATTCCCAGCTCTCCACCTCTTCAGAGGGACCGTGTCTTTCTCCTTCACATCTGCCTTCTGCTCCAACCTTTAACACATAATAAGCATCTTGTGAATGTGGGATTTGAATTTGAAGTGTCATTTTAAAATAATATCATTTAGAAAGATAAAGTGTCCTTAAAATTTTTTTGAATTCCTTACCTTTAAGGAGCTCTGGGCTGTCCCTGGTGGCTCAGGGGTAAAGAACTCACCTGTGGTGCAGGAGCCACGGAAGACTCAGGTTGAATCCCTGGGTTGGGAAGACTCCCTGGAGGAGAGCTTGGCAACCCACTCCAGTATTCTTACCTGGGAAATCCCATGAATAGAGGATCCTTGTGGGCTATAGTCCATGGGGTTGCAAAGAGTCGGACTTGACTGAAGCGACTTAGCACGCTCTCAAGGAACTTTGTTAAATTGAAAATATAAGCAAATACATAGTAAGTAGTAACTACAAATAATGATTACTGGTTAAGATTGGTTTGAACGTGCTTGATCAAGAATTTGTGCTAATCAAACTGGATATTTGGGAGCCAGTTTATTTTTGTTTTGTCAATGAATAATTTGCTGTTTAATTAAAGAGTTCAAGGGAGTCTGGGTGAATAAGGCATTCAGTTCAGTTCAGTCGCTCAGTTGTGTCTAACTCTTTAGACCCCATGGACTGCAGCCAGACCTCCCTGTCCATCACCAACTCTAGAGCTTCCTCAAACTCACGTCCATTGAGTTGGTGATGCCATCCAACCATCTCATCCTCTGTCATCCCCTTCACCTCCTGCCTTCAATCTTTCCCAGCAACAGGGTCTTTTCAAATGAGTCGATTCTTCACATCAGGTGGTCAAAGTGTTGGAGTTTCAGCTTTGGCATTAGTCCTTCCAGTGAATATTCAGGACTGATTTCCTTTAGAATGGACTGGTTGGATCTGCCTGTAGTCCAAGGGACTCTCAAGAGTCTTCTTCAACACCACAGTTCGAAAGCATCAATTCTTCTGCACTCAGCTTTCTTTATAGTCCAACTTTCATACCCATACATGACTATTGGAAAAACCACAGCTTTGACTAGACAGACCTTTGTTGGCAAAGTAATATCTCTGCTTTGTAATATGCTGTCTAGGTTGGTCATAGATTTTCTTCCAAGGAGCAAGCGTCTCTCAATTTCATGGCTGCAGTCACCATCTGCAGTGATTCTGGAGCTCCAAAAAATATAGTTTGTCACTGTTTCCACTGTTTCCCCATCTATTTGCCATGACGTGATGGGACCAGATGCTGTGATCTTAGTTTTCTGAATGTTGAGTTTTAAGTCAACTTTTTCACTCTCCTCTTTCACTTTCATCAAGAGGCTCTCTAGTGTAGGGAATATGCTATGCATAGGCCTGTACTGTAATTAACAGGGCTTCTTTGAAGAATAAAAGCTACTTTCTCATAGACCCCAGACAAAGGGCTAGGAGCAATAAAAAGTACATCGTAGAAAAACATCTTGAAAACAGGATGTTGAATTACTGATGTGAGTGATGGAAAACCATCAGTGACTCTTCTCCTGACCAGAGCCTTGCGGGAGTTGCTGAGAAAGGTTGTCACTAGCTGAGGGGCTAAACAGAGTCGTGAAAGGCTGAAGGTTTGATATTGAGGACTGTGCATTGTATATCTTTATCCCCGATCTGAGATTTTTAAAAACAGATATCTCTATAGCACCTACAAGGAAGTAGATGTTTGCAATAAAAAGCATGCAAGTATTAGGATCTGGGCTTTTGCCTTCGAGTGGCATCAGCCCCCGATCCCCACCTTATTTCTGAGTCTTATTTTTCCTTATTCTTCTGCAGCACTGCTCCCTGAGGTCAGTTCATTGTTGGGCTGGTCCCAACACTTTAGTTCTTCACTTTCTGTCATAAGTATGGTGTCATCTGCATATCTGAGGTTATTGATATTTCTCCCGGAAATCTTGATTCCAGCTTGTGCTTCATCCAGTCCAGCATTTCTCAAGATGTACTCTGCATATAAGTTAAATAAGCAGGGTGACAATATACAGCCTTGACATAGTCCTTTTCCTATTTGGAACCAGTCTGTTGTTCCATGTCCAGTTCTGACTGTTGCTTCTTGACCTGCACACAGATTTCTCAGGAGGCAGGTCAGGTGGTCTGGTATTCCCAAAAGACATTAGGTCCTCAGTTTGTCATGAAACATTCCTGGGAGTTCTGTTTATCTCTAGACGGTTTTATTTCTGTGACATTGGAGGTGACAGCATGAGTCTTCCAAAGTGTCTTCTAACTCAGATGTTTTCTGAGCCCAAATGGTGAATTTCAGTGCGTTTCAGCCTCTGCTGGAAGCAGCTCCCTGAGCCAATGATGGAAACTGGTTGTTGCAGATATTTAACATGAAACCACTACAGATCGTGTTTCCCTCGAGAGCAGACCCTGAAAGCCCCCTCATCGACTTGGACCTTCACCTGCCCTTGCTGTGCTTCAGACCTGAGAAGGTGCTACAGGTATGCGTCCCTCCACACCTGTGAGCGCCTCATGCTAACTGACTTAACGGGACATCAAAGAGAGGTTCTTCCTTTTTTGCTTAAAACCAACCTTCACCGCAGAGCACACTGTTGGGGTCAGGGTGGTCTGGGTTCTGGCAAACGGATCAGAGGAGCCGGGAGGGAGCTGCCCCGCGTCCAGCTTCCCGGGCGGCACCCTCACGATGCTTCCGGCTTGTGCCGTCCCCCACCTGCCCCGCAGATCCTCACCTGCCTCCTGACGGAGCAGCGCATCGTCTTCTTCTCGTCCAGCTGGGCTCTGCTGACGCTCGTGGCCGAGTGCTTCATGGCCTACCTGCACCCTCTGCAGTGGCAGCACACCTTCGTGCCCATCCTGTCCGGGCAGATGCTGGACTTCCTCATGGCGCCGACCTCCTTCCTCATGGGCTGCCACCTCGACCACTTTGAGGAGGTCAGCAAGGTGAGCACCCGCTGCTGGATTCAGGGCACTGAGTCGCGTGACTTTGGGAGGACACATAGGGAGCTGCTGGGCGGCGAGGGCGGGCGCAGAGAACTGGGGTGGCTCCAACACAAGGCGCCCGTGCACCCTCCTTGCCTTTGGGGTGTGCTCAGGGCCCGCGCTCCGAGCATCACACCTGACACCACTTCTCAGGTTTTCAGGGAGGCAGGGCAGGCGTCAGAGTCGAGGGAACTGATTTCGAGTGTCGCCTCTGCTGTGTACTAGTTTTGTGACCCTGAGTGGCTTATTGGCCCTTGCTAAGCCTCAGTCTCCTCATCTGTGAAGTGGGCATGGCCGCAGCCTCCTGTCAGATTCTGGCTCAGGAATGTCCCTGCTCCATCCTGGCCAGGGTTCTGGCTCAGGAATGTGCCCCTTTCCTTCTGGCAGAGTTCTGGCTCAGGACTGTCCCCTGTCCCTCCTGGCAGGGTACTGGGCTTGGTGGATGGGAGCCACCATGATACTATTCCGTATTTTTATTTTCACTTTTATTGATTAATCCTCTGCTGTTCATTAGTACTGTGAATCTACTTCCTAGACGAATGCAGGTCCATGCTTGGTGTCTGAGAGGTCTATGGGCCTTGCTAAATCCAGTAGCTGTTTACTAGCTCTGGGGCAGACCTGGGTCCTGACGGGACGCTGCTGGCTGCGGCGTCAGGCAGCGTCAGGGCACAGAGTGGGTGCTTCATAAGGGCAGCTGTTTTTGCTGCTGTGCCGACAGGGTGCATTTCAAAGGGGAGCTCAGGCCCTAGACATCGGCAGCAGTAAGAGCAGATTGGGTTTTCTTAAAACGGCTTTTTTTTCAGATACTGTTTACATACCGCAGAGTTTCCTGGACTAAAATGTACAACTCAGTGGCTTTTAGTAACTTGGTGGAGCTGTGGTGACTAACTTTAGACTTTCGGGGCAGCCCACAGAGAAACCCTGCCTATGTTAGCAGTCACCCCGCCACCACCACGCCCCCCAGACCCTGGCCACTGCTGCCTGCTCTGTGGATCTGCCTGTTCCGTATACATGAATTTTACATAGATGAAATCATTCAGTGTGTGGTCTTTTATAACTGGCTTCTTTCACTTAGTGGTGCGTTTTTGAGGTTCATCCATGTAGCAGCACTTTATTTTTATTGCCCAGTAGGGTTGCCCTAAATAAAGAGACCACAGTTGTTTATCCATTCATGAGTTGAGGACATTTGGGTTGTTTCTATGTTTTGACTGTTGTGAACGGTGAGGCTGTGAACACTCACGTACAGGTCTTTCTGTGGACATGCGTTCGTTTACACACCTTGGAACCCACCTGGGGGAGAAATTGCTGGGGCCAGTGCTAGTACCGTGTTTAACCATTGGAGAGATGTCCAGGCTGTGGCCCTCCGCAGCTGCCTGGCTCACCGTCCCTCCAGCACGGGGTGGGCTCCGGCTTCCTGCCTCCCCCCCAAGCGCGTGTCATTGGTCTTTCTGCTTTCAGCCTTTTGCTGGCCGGTTTGGACGACTGGCATCGTGGAGGTCTTTTTCTGGTGCTTATTGGTAGTTGGTTCAGGGTGGGTTCTCATGTAACTTTTTCATTTTCATTTTAATTAACATGTAGTTGATTTACAGTGTTGTGCTGGCCATTTCAAAAATGTCTCCGTGTGCGCAGAACCCGAGAGGAGTGGGCTGCCGTGCAGCCTGGTCTGTTCTCGGAGGTCGTCCGGGTTTTTCCTGGCATTTGCAGCACAGTGCGGCTGAGCCCGGTGCCCTTCCTGGGGGCGGAGCTGGCATGTCTGTGTTCTTGGCAGACTTGGTGACTCACTCATCGAGGACAAACACCCTTTGGAAAAGGCCATTCAGACCTCCTGGAAGGAACGGAAAAACGTCACTCTTGGAAATGAGGCAAAAATAGGCATGCTCTGGAGTTAAAACTGGGTTTCTTTTTTTAGTCGTCAGGGGAAAAACCGCCTTCGTTTGGTCCCGTCAGGAGGCACAGGCACTTGTCTCCGCTCCGCAGAGAAAGTCCGTGGAGGCAGTCCTCCTAGCGGCTACCTGCTCCGGGAGGCGTCAGGGCAAGGCAGCAGGTCTTGACTGAACGCGTTTGGGGTTTGGATGTTTCCCTGATGGTGCTGGGCATGTGGACGGGGTCCTTGCAAAAGCTGGGCATTCACACGCTGAGGATGCCTGTCCCCTCCAGTGTGGCTCTCTGCTCTGGGGCACGTGTTTGTGCATACTGCATGAGTACGCATACCCATACTCCATACTGCAGTGCGGAACACGCACTGAGAGGCCGGCGCGGCAGGAAAGCCAGAGAGTTTGGCGTCGTGTTCCCGGGATAGTTGAAGTGCAGAACTTAGGGGTGTGACTCAGTATTTGTGTGTTCCGTCACAGATAAGACTTCACAAATAAGCCACACACACGTCTCAAGAACGCTTGAGTGTGTTGGCTCCCTGAGCCCAGGGTCAACCTGTGCTCTGGCCCTTGGGGGTGGGGAGCTAGCCGGGCAGCCCAGCAGGCACCCTGAGTGTTGAATGTCGGGGTGCTCTGGCTGGAGCTCTGGAATGTCCTCTCCAGGCTCCCTGAAGTGGTCCATGGAGTGTTTGTACCAGGGCAGGGGGAGGCCTGACCTCCTGTGTTGGAATCTTGACTCAAGGCATGTTTAATCACCTTAGCTTATTAACCTGACTCATGTATGCATTGCATTTTGGAGCAGACAATATAAGGCTTTGTGTGCATATTAAATATATAATAATTTAATTAATGATGACTTGATCTTAGTGAATGCAAAATGTAGCTTTGTGTTTTCAAAGATATATACAAATTCAGATTCTTACTTTGATCTTTACAAACTTATTTTATAGGAAGCTGATGGTTTAATTCTGATAAACATCGACAATGGGAACATCACTTACTCTAATGATGAGGAGGTTGATATTCCTGACATCCCTCTCCTGGCCGCACAGACGTTTATTCAGAGGTAAGAGGAGAGATTGTGTGTCTTTGGGAAAGTCTTGCTCAGGTTTGTACTTGCCACATCTGAGTATCTTTTCCAATCTTATATTAACAGATGGTTTATGTATTTAATGAGGTTTCCCTGGTGTCTCAGACAGTAAAGAATCTGCCTACAGAGAAAAAAAAAAGAATCTGCCTGCGATGCTGGGTTACATCCCTGGGTCGGAAAGATCCCCTGGAGAAGGGAATGACTTCCTACTCCTCCGCTCCGCAGAGAAAGTCCGTGGAGGCAGTCCTCCTAGCGGCTACCTGCTCCGGGAGGCGTCAGGGCAAGGCAGCAGGTCTTGACTGAACGCGTTTGGGGTTTGGATGTTTCCCTGATGGTGCTGGGCATGTGGACGGGGTCCTTGCAAAAGCTGGGCATTCACACGCTGAGGATGCCTGTCCCCTCCAGTGTGGCTCTCTGCTCTGGGGCACGTGTTTGTGCATACTGCATGAGTACGCATACTCCATACTCCATACTGCAGTGCGGAACACGCGCTGAGAGGCCGGCGCGGCAGGAAAGCCAGAGAGTTTGGCGTCGTGTTCCCGGGATAGTTGAAGTGCAGAACTTAGGGGTGTGACTCAGTATTTGTGTGTTCCGTCACAGATAAGACTTCACAAATAAGCCACACACACGTCTCAAGAACGCTTGAGTGTGTTGGCTCCCTGAGCCCAGGGTCAACCTGTGCTCTGGCCCTTGGGGGTGGGGAGCTAGCCGGGCAGCCCAGCAGGCACCCTGAGTGTTGAATGTCGGGGTGCTCTGGCTGGAGCTCTGGAATGTCCTCTCCAGGCTCCCTGAAGTGGTCCATGGAGTGTTTGTACCAGGGCAGGGGGAGGCCTGACCTCCTGTGTTGGAATCTTGACTCAAGGCATGTTTAATCACCTTAGCTTATTAACCTGACTCATGTATGCATTGCATTTTGGAGCAGACAATATAAGGCTTTGTGTGCATATTAAATATATAATAATTTAATTAATGATGACTTGATCTTAGTGAATGCAAAATGTAGCTTTGTGTTTTCAAAGATATATACAAATTCAGATTCTTACTTTGATCTTTACAAACTTATTTTATAGGAAGCTGATGGTTTAATTCTGATAAACATCGACAATGGGAACATCACTTACTCTAATGATGAGGAGGTTGATATTCCTGACATCCCTCTCCT
The DNA here is from genome assembly GCA_006408675.1 of Madoqua kirkii. Lineage (NCBI taxonomy): Eukaryota > Metazoa > Chordata > Mammalia > Artiodactyla > Bovidae > Madoqua > Madoqua kirkii. Next base: position 27,612 of record SJYC01034687.1, read on the forward strand.
GGCCGCACAGACGTTTATTCAGAGGTAAGAGGAGAGATTGTGTGTCTTTGGGAAAGTCTTGCTCAGGTTTGTACTTGCCACATCTGAGTATCTTTTCCAATCTTATATTAACAGATGGTTTATGTATTTAATGAGGTTTCCCTGGTGTCTCAGACAGTAAAGAATCTGCCTACAGAGAAAAAAAAAAGAATCTGCCTGCGATGCTGGGTTACATCCCTGGGTCGGAAAGATCCCCTGGAGAAGGGAATGACTTCCTACTCCAGTATTCTTGCCTGGAGAACTCCATGGGCAGAGGAACCTGGCGGGCTATAGTCCAGGGTGTTGCAAAGAGTCGGACACAACTGTGCGACTAACACTTTTACTTTAAAAAAAAAAATGTACTCAATAGTTTGGAAATTATTTGTGAATGCTTAAATATAAAAGTTGGTTGTCTTTATTCTGATCCTGTCTAAATACTAAGTGGCCCCTGAACCAGAGGAGTCGCACCCCCGGGACACCTCGCAACCCCCTTCTGGACTCATGCTCTCTGAAATCCTTTCTCCTTCATTCATTCATTCCTTCACCCATTCTCTCACCAGGTATGTGTCCAGTGCAGCGGGCAGAGTGTTATATAATGAGCAAGCCGATGTGACCCCTGCCTCATGGCACTGTCAGCTGGGGGACCCTGACGGCCGTGACCCCCTGCCCTTCCCTGGGCGCGCAGCTGTCTTCCCCTTTTGCCGTCACCCCTCCCCCCACACAGAGCTCTTTCTTAGTGTACTGTTGTTTTTCCATAACTGTGTTGTGGCCATCTCTATGACTAAGCTTTACTGGCCGAGCTCAGGCCTGACACGCTTTTCCCAAAGAGGACAGGTGATAACTGGTGAGGCTCCGCAGGTCCCACGGCCGCTGTCATGGTGGGAAAGGCGTGCAGTGAGGGGGCCACCCCATGAGTGTCTTTAGGGGCGAGTGAGGGGAGGTGTGGTCACTACTTATGCCAGGATGAAGGTGGATCCAGAGCGGGCGAGGACAGAGCCGGGCCCCCTCAGGGGGCCCTGCAGAGGGACATTCCCCTCTTTGGAGCCTAATAAGGTGCTGGTGGGAGAGATCCTGCTTTTTGTATTCCAGCCCTAGTGGGGACCGCAGGCAGGCTGGGTGTGGAACTCGTGGGCGGACCCCGGGGGTGAGCATAGCAGCTGCTACTGGCCGTCTCCCATCTGTACTCACTGTCCCCCTTTATCTTGTCTGCTGTTGGGAGGTCAGACATAGGCTGAGCCAAGGCCTGAGAGCACAGGAGGGAGCAGGTGGTCTTCCTCTGGCTCCATAACACTTAGCTATTCTCATCTGTGCCTCTTACTGTGTATCAGTCAGTGGGGGCTGCTGTAACAAACACCTTCTAAGCAACAGATATCTAGTGCCTCCCAGTCCTGGAGGCTGGAAGTTCAAGGTCAAGGTGCCAGTAGGGCTGGTTCCTCCCTGGTCCTCACGTGATCGTGCCCCCAGGGGTGTCTTAATCTCCTCTTATAAGGACACCTATCATATTGGAGTAGGTCCAACCTCATGACCTCTTTTTAACTTAATTGCCTCTTTGAAGGCCCCAACTCCAAACATAGACACTGTGAGGTACTGGGGGTCAGGGCTCTGACGTGGGAATTTGGGGAACCAACAGTTCAGCCTGTCACATCTTGGCACGGATTATTCCCTCTCCCTGGATGGTTTCTACGGAGTCGATGGGACTGCCCCCTTTGTCAGTGGCCCTCCCATCGTAAACAGTCTTACAGCACCCAGAGCCTGGGCTGTGGGTGTGGAGGCCTGTGTGGCTGGTGGGTCGTGCTCACGGGGCCCAGCCAGGTGGCCTGGCGGAGTGTCTCCCTGTGTGAACTCAGAAGACGAAACCCACATTCCTCACCGTCTGGGTTTTTGATAAGCAAAGTCCACATTCCCCGATTTTTAGGACTAATCTTGGCCAGCATCTGACGAAGCTTCTCAAGTGTTTGCTTGGGTGGAGCATATCCAGTAAGATGAGATCTCGCCTCTGCCCATGTGTTACTGTGAGAATTCTAGAACATTCCCAGGGTTCTCGCTTGGTCAGACCCCTAGGGGTGGGATGTGGCGTCTCAGGCTCACCACGAGGGGCTGTTTATAAACGTGAACTAACCTGTGCATGGTTGGTGGCATGTCTGTGAAGGGCCCTGGGACCATCATGCAAGCCATGGCCGTGGGCCTCCTCTTGGGGACCAGGTGCCTGAGCACCCACCCAGCGTCTTTGGTGGGAAGACGCACCTGCGCCTGGGCGCCCTGTGCCATGCTGTCTTCCTCTCCTTGAGCAGAGTGTGTGTTTGCCGTGTCCCCCTGCCCCACTGGATCTCTAGACATGTGTCATGTGGGTATATATGCATATTTAAAGCCTCCGACTCTCTCCTTGGTGTCCAAAGCCGCATCTAAAAGTGCAGCCATGGCTGGTGCTGGGGAGGCGGGGGTCCTGTGTAATGGAGACCTCTGGGAGCCCCCGTCCCAGAGAACCGCCCCCGAACGGGTGGCCATGCCTCGAGCACCCGCACCTGCCAGGGGAGGGCCTTCCTGCCCAGGCCCACTGGGAACCCCTTGGCCGTTGTGGAAGAAAGAGTGCTGAAAAGCGGGACGGGACGACTCAGCTTGGACAAAAACACCTGTGGTCCAAAGACAAGGCCTTTGTGGGTTCCGCACTAGTGAGCTCTTTGTGTTGGGACGTGAATAGACTCCCAGCCGGAATGTGTTTTTAATGACATCCCCTCTCCACCCTCGATCCTGGTATTGATAGGTGTTCTGAGCATCCTAAGAAGGTCAGTTTAGCTCTCCCTGGAGGATTCTCTCCTGCCTGTGAGCAGTGGTCACTATCCCTCTGTTCCTTTCCAGGGTCCAGAGCCTTCAGCTGCACCACGAGCTGGAGCTGGCTCACCTTTGCACCAGCACAGACGTGAACGAGGGCCGGGCCCCAGGCGGGCCTGGCAGCAGCGGCTCAACTGCCAGATCCAGCAGATGACCCTGCAGCTGCTCGTCAGCATCTTCAGGTATTTAAAGCCCCTCCAGGGTCGTCACCTGGTCCCCAGCCTGCTCCCACTTCCACGCCAGCCATGGCCCCAGAGCTCAGGGACTGAAATCCAGGACTGACGTGGCAGAGGTCCCTGCACCCAGGAGGATCCCTGGGAGTGTGTCAGCCCTGCCCAGGGCCTTCCCACCCACTCCTGTCTCCTGCAAAGGACCACTTTGGGTGGTCAGCCCCAGGTCGAGGGACAAATGGATTATTTTGGGCTTGCAGCCCACTTGAAGGAGAGTCCAGGCTGGTTAGTACCCAGGACTGGCCCCCATTAGAAGCTTTTCCTCTTTCTCCCCATCACCGTCACCTTCAACATCGGAGTCTGTTGTGTGTTGTTGGAAGCCAGCTCTTGAGCCCGGTCAGTCGAGGCTACAGCACGGTGTGTTTGCTGCACCGGGATGTAGTGCAGGGTCCAGTGGTTGTTCTGGCCTAAATGTGCAGTCCTTTAAGGGATGTCCGATAGATCCATGCCGACATTCCTGTTAACTTTGTGGTGAAGTTATCGGTAGGAAAACCTTCAAGCCTTTTTTTCCTTCCAGCTCTCTTTCCTCCGCTTCGTCTTGCAGCCTCTGTCTCCCCTGCCTCACCCCCTGCTCCTCCTCCCACCCTCAAGTCGTGTGTGGCAGGGAAGGTGGCAACTCCAGGTCCTCTTCTGATCTAGATGGACTCAGCCTGGGAATGGTTTAGACCAGAGCTGGCCTACTTGACAACACTGTGTGATTCAATATTTTAATGGTTGTATTTTTTAGCTGTCTTTCCTTACACAAAGTAAATAATCTATTAGAAGAAAAATGGGATGTTACATTATAGATGGGTTGCATTAGCTCTCTGCTTGCTGCTTCTGCTAAGTCACTTCAGTTGTGTCTGACTGTGTGACCCCATAGACAGCAGCCCACCAGGCTCCCCCGTCCCTGGGATTCTCCAGGCAAGAACACTGGAGTGGGTTGCCATTTCCTTCTCCAATGCATAAAAATGAAAAGTCAAAGTGAAGTCGCTCAGTCGTGTCCGACCCACAGTGACCCCATGGACTACAGCCTACCAGGCTCCTCCGTCCATGGGGTTTTCCAAGCAGGAGTACTGGAGTGGAGTGCCATTGCCTTCTCCTAGCTCTCTGCTTAAGGCACTATAATTTGTGTGGTCGTAGAAATGTTGTTTTCCTTTTGTTCTTTTAATATGGAATATTTTATGAATGATTTCTCAGGTGGTGCTCGTGGTAAAAAACCTGCTTGCCAATGCAGAAGACATAAGAGACACATAAGGGTTTGATCCCTGGGTCGGGAAGATTCCTCACTCTAGTGCTCTTGCCTGGAGAATCCCCATGGACAGAGGAGCCTGGTGGGCTACAGTTCATGGGGTCACAAAGAGTTGGACACAGTTGAGCATGAACATGCAAGCTTGATGAGTTTCGGTCATTAAAAAGCAGACAGTATGATCTGAAAGTTGACTTCCCCTAGATGAAGTCATGCCTCTCCTCACAGGAGAGGGAAGACATTGAACTTGCTACATCCTGGATATGTTCTGTACAGTTACTGATTCTGTTGGTAGCTATCTCATGAGATCTGGGGCGTTGTGGATCTGGGGCGCTGTGTGGCCAAGTCCCCATGGAATGCAGATTCAGAGGTGGCCAATAGGGGTCCAGCTGGCAGCCAAGCTGGGCTAATACCCAGGGTCTGTCTGTCCTTCCTGTGTCACCACCCTGAACTCAGTCTTATTAGTATGAACAATTATGGACAATCACATCTTCTTCATCTGATTAAGGAGCCAAGGGGCTCAAGACAGACCCACTTCCTCCTGCCCACCCCCCAGAGCTTCATTCCAGTTGGAGGAAAGCTATATTGGAGTGACAGGATGGCCTGACCACAGGTGGGGCTCTATAATCCTTGTGCAGACAGGGCTTTTCAAACTGTGTGTTTCTTGCCATCATTTTTCTGCTAACACAATACGCTTTTCATGTGTTTAAAAACATCTCAACACTTAGACTGTCTTTCTTTATCAGGGAAGTGAAGAATCACTTGAATTATGAACACAGAGTGTTCAATAGTGAAGAGTTTCTCAAAACAAGAACTCTAGGGGACCAGCAGTTTTATAAACAGGTGAGAGGCGTATGGGGTTTGTGTGTGTATATATATTCCATCCTTTGCACTTTTCTGTGCTTAAAATACTTTTCACATCCAGGGCTTCTAGCATCTGTTAATACTTTATTCTGTGTTTTAGCTTTTCTAGAAGTTTGTTTGAGCGTGGGTCCTGCTGATCCCTTGCCCAGCTCTTATTTCCTTAATCGGCTTTTTAGAGTGATATACATGTAACTCAGTGCACCTGTTTTAAGTATAGGGTGCTGGTTGTGACCAAGGCCCGTGCCTGGTAGCCCCTTCCTCAGCCTGGATCTGGGCACATCCTATCAGCCCGCACAATTTCATGCCCTTCCCATCACCGCCTCCTCGCCTGGGCTGGGCCATGTCCGCTCTCCCTGGGAGCTGCCTGGGAGGTTGTTCTGCGTGAGTCTGTGGATGGGTGGGCTGGCTGTGAGGCAGGCATGTGGGGGAGGCCACCATCCCCAGGAGATCCCAGGATTGATGACTCAGCTGCTGTTGTCCTGGAGGGAAGAGTGGTTTGGGCTTTCAAAGTTTTTGTGATTTTTTTCAAACGTAGAGTGTCCGATTCTTTGAGGTTGGCTGGAGAGGGATTGAGGAGGATCTTAGTTTAGCTTCTGATGAACTAAGAAAGCTGCCTGTGCTGGGAATGTGGGTCTAGAGGTGCTGCCAGAGGCCCCGGTGGGTCAGGGAAGGGCCACTCTTGCAGCGGCTGCAGGGCCCCTGGCGACTCAGGACAGTGGAGCAGGCGCAGTGACCGCCCCTCGGTGTCTCTTCCAGGTCCTGGATACATACATGTTTCACGCCTTCCTCAAGGCCCGGCTCAGCAGAAGGATGGACGCCTTTGCCCAGATGGACCTCCACACGCAGTCCGAGGAGGACAGGTGTGCATGTTAGGCTCTGAAGGACGCGCCACTCTCTGGGGGTCGGGATGCTCAAGCAGCAGCTGTTTCTGGACGGATGAACGATAAATTGAGGAGTCTGACGTTTCGACGTGTGGGAGCTGGCCGGCGGGCCTGGCTGCTCCCGGCAGCTCTGTCTCCTGCTGGAGGGGAACACTGAGGTGCCCCCGTGCAGCTCTGGGTCTGCGTTCGGGCCTTTCGCTCCCCGTCTCCTTCTCACGCTCTCCCTACATCTTCGCCGTTTCCTGCCTCCTCCGTGTTGCTTTTCTTGAACTCCTCAAACATGCATCACCGTCAGCAATGCCCTCGTTTATCCTGTGTGTGAGACCTCTCCTGGGGGGCGTGGCCAGCATTCAGCCTTTACTCCAGTGGGAGAGCCAGGCAAGCTCCTGCCATTTCTCCCTTGGCACGGGGATACTGGACACTGGTCACTGCACTTGGGAAATGCCCAGTTGAGCCCGTTCTTTGATCACTATTGTACATGTAAGATGTTGGGATTTTTCACCCAGGATAAATGGGATGCTCCTGAGTCCGAGGAGACCCACGATTGAGAAGATGGCCAGCCGGAAGTCCTCGACCCCGCACGCGGCCCACCGGCGCATGGTGGTCAGCATGCCCAACCTGCAGGACATCACGGTGCCCGAGCTGCCGCCCCGGAACTCGTCACTTCGGAAGATACAGACCACGGAGTATGGGGGCAGTGGCGCAGGTGGGCCAGCCATGCCCCTTCCATGACCTTTCCCAGTCACGTGATTCTAACCCTGCCAGTTGCTGAAAGAAGTCAGATCTCATTCCAGGAGAAGGGAATGGTCTTTTTTTTGGTGGGGCGAGGGTTCTAGTAGTTTATTTGAAATATTTTTAGGATATTTATTTTGCAAGCTATGTTCATTATAGAAAATTATTTCTTGTCTGTATTTTCCATCACCTGGTTCCCAACTGCTGAAGACCACAGCTATTCACGATTTTCAGGTCTGTCATACATGTGTGGGTATATGCATGTATATGCATATTTGCCTAGGAGACACATGTTTACATGTATCACTGTCTAATGAGGTGCAGTGGCTATTAAGCCTCCAGTGATTGCTGGGCCCTTCCTAGGTGTTGGGGTGCACAGGAAGCCAGTGCCCCGCCCCCATGGATGGGGAGGAAGGCAGACGATAGAAATGCGTAACACTGGTTGGAGGTTAGTTGAGGTCGTGACAGGGTCAGGGTGGTGACGGGCAGGGCCATGCCATGGGGGTGAGGAGCTGCTCTGTGGTCTCAGGAGGTGGGCGCAGGGGGAGGGGTGCACCTTGGGAGGCGGCGGCTGCATCTCCACTCGCACACAGAGCGTCTGCTTAGGGTCCCCTTGCTGGTGAGTTGCTGTAAAACCTATTTGGACCTGTGTGAGCCATGTGCCCTTCCCACGTGAGCTGCAGCGAAGCCGGTCGCGTGTGATGCCACTTGTGGGTGCTTGGGGCTTCTCCTCGCAGCCCCAGGGAGGGGTCTCCACCCATGCTCAGTGAACGGAGAAGCAGTGGGGAGACGGTGCTGTGGATGAAGGACCAGGTACCAGCCGGTGTCTCCTGTGCCTCGGCCTGACAGCCAGAGGCTGTGGGAGGGGCTGTGTGTGCAAGCGAGCAACCTTCCAGAGGCCCTGGCGGGTCTGCGTCCCCTGCACAGCTGCCTGCCGGCTGTGTGACCCTGGGCAGGTCGCTCTGCCTCTCTGGGCCTGCACACCCTCTCTTGGAGAGCATCGTGGGGCTCTGTGCTCTGCACTAGGCCCGCTGGCTATAGGAAGATGTTCCACGCCCTCTGCCCTCTGCCCCTCCCCCAGGCTCCTGCGCCATCCTCCAGGCTTTGTTACTGAGACCCCACCTCCTTGAGGTGAGCTGCTTCCTGCAGCCTGGCCTCCTCCGCTGGCGCTGCCTGGGAGCCATGGGGGTGAGGTTGTGGAAGGCAGTGGTGTGACACATAGCTGGTTAGGTGTGACATGCGGCAGCTGTGTGCTGGGGGCCAGTGGAAACCTCAGCCCCCACACCTGCGAGATGAGGGTGGCAGCAGTACCCATGCACAGAGCTGCTGCGAAGGTAAAAGAAACGGCTGTTTAACAGGGCTTGGTTGCCTGGCAGGTACCTCTCAGCCTAGGTTATTAGCTTAAGCCTCCAGCAAAGACTCAGCATCACGTGTTGCAATTCAGCCATCAGCAATTTTAACAAACAAAATAATGCCATACTCTCAGGGTGCCACAGGAGGCTGCCGGGGGCCCCCTTCAGTGGGATTAGTGGAACTTCCTGGAAGATGTACCTGGTTCCTGTTCCACGCTGTACCCAGGGCCCAGAAACAACAGAGTGCTGGGGTGGGAATGCATGTCTGCCTCTAAGGTCTGCGCTTACCGCTCATTTCCCCTTCACCCCTAGTTCTGGATGTGCCCCCAAGTCGACGCACACCTTCAAGATCCCGGAAATCCACTTCCCGCTGGTGGCCCAGTGCGTGCAGGCGTTCTACGCGGACTGCGTGGCCCAGCTGAGCAAGGCCATGGGCTCGCTGGCCCCCGAGAACTCGGTGCTGCTGGCCAGGTACTTCTACCTGCGGGGGCTGGTGCAGCTGATGCAGGGCCAGCTGCTGGGTGCTCTGCTGGACTTCCAGAGCCTGTATAAGACCGACGTGCGCGTCTTCCCCGCCGACCTCGTCCAGACGACCGTGGAGTCCCTGTCGGCACCCCAGCGCACGCAGGCCGAGCGCACGCCCGAGCTGCGCCGGCTCATCAGCGAGGTCATGGACAGGCCCGCGGACGCCCCCAAGGCCGACGACCGCGTCAAGAACTTCGAGCTGCCCAAGAAGCACATGCAGCTGGACGACTTCGTGAAGAGGGTACAGGAGTCGGGCATCGTGAAGGACACCAGTGTCATACACCGGCTGTTCGAGGCGCTGACTGTAGGTAGGAGGACGCCCGCGGCCGGGGCCGCCCTGGACGGCAGGTTGGCCCAGCCAGGGAGAGCCTCGTGTGTGTGTGGGTCACTCGGTTGTGGAGCCCACCAGGCTCCTCTGTCTATGGGATTCTCCAGGCCAGAATGCTGGAGTGGGTTGCAGTGGCCTCCTCCAGGGGATCTTCCTGACCCAGGGATCAAAGCTGGGTTTCCTACACTACAGGTGGATTCTTTACTGTCTGAGCCACTTTTGCCTTCCAGAAAGCCTCATGAGTGGGGGCTTTGCCTGCTGACGGACCCAGCAGCTGGCCAAGAGAGGCGGAGGGTCTAGGGAAGCTTGGTGATATCGGTCCTGGGGACCTGCTCACGGTGTGATGATCCCTCCCTCTGACATGGGGACCCACGGCTTGGATGGGAAGGTTCCTGCCTTTGGAGCAGGAGCCCAGCGGATCATACAGACCCACGAACACACAGAGCAGCACAGCATTGCTGGGGCCGTCTGCCTGGCACCAGCCCACCAGCCAGAGGGCTTTTCCTTCCAGGCCTCAGTCTCCCTGTGACAGGGTGCCACAGTGGTTGGGCCTGTGTGGAGGGTAGAGCACAGAAAGTATTATTAGATGCCATGAGGAAAGAGCATGCCAGCTCAGGGGGTGTCCAGCCAGGATGACTGCCTTGTCCAGGGAGGCTGCCCATGGACTCTCTATCTGGGTTTTGAAGGATGGGTAGGAGTTTTCTGCACTGCAGACCGGTGTGTACAGAGGCATGTTACCACACATTGTCACTGTGCTGGGAGGCTAGAGCATGACCGGAGGAGGGGCCTGACCTCGGAGGAGTCGGCCTCGTGAACGGGGGGAGCCTCACCCTGGGCATGAAGTGAAGCAGGCCTGCTGGGGGGCTCTCCCTGTGCAGGGTGTGAGGGGCCCGCTGAGGCTGGAGGGCAGAGGGATCCACGACGTGGAACGGAGCCACAGGAGCCAGACACGGGGAAGCATCAGGATTAAGACGAGCCACTTTTCGCAGCAGCTGAGTGGCAGTTGGGGGTGGTCCCAGCTCCGTGTTACAGATAGGGAAGCAGGTTCACTCCGTATCTTGCCTGTGATCACACTGCTGAGCAGCAGTGAAGCTGGATTTTGGATTTGGGTCTTTCTCCAGCTCTAGAGCTCCTGAATATTGGACATTGGGAAGGTTACTGAATCAATTAAGATCATCATGCTTACAAATAATGATGTATTTGTTCACGTAACCAGAATACGGAGATAAAGATCAAGCCTTCAGGCCAGGCTTGATCCAGCACTGAGGGAGTGTCCGAGGATCTCTTAGTGAGATCTACACCCTCAGACCGGCCCCAGGATGGCTGCCCACTAGTTCCTCTATCCTTGTCCCAGGGTCCCCAGCTGGTGCCCTGGGAGGCACTGAGACTGCCTGCCTAGGTAGGGGCTAGAGAGGACAGACGGACTCAGCCCAGACCAAGCGCCCGCCTGCGGAAACTGGGTGAGAAGGGGACTTTTTCCTACGTACTTCCCGTCCAGGTAGACTTAGGTGCTGGCCCACCTGCTGCCTCCTGTGGGTAATGCACAGCGTCCAGGTGTCCGTGGCTTTAAGACCCTCTTTTTATCCTTATAAAACTAAGGACACCAGAAACAGATTGATCCAGAAACGTTCAAAGATTTCTACAACTGCTGGAAGGAGGCAGAAGCAGAGGCGCAGGAGATCAGCCTGCCTTTGTCGGTGATGGAGCAGCTGGACAAAAACGAGTGTGTGTACAAGCTGTCGCGCTCCGTCAAGACGAATCGCGGGGTGGGCAAGATCGCCATGACCCAGAAGCGCCTGTTCCTCCTCACGGAGGGGCGGCCGGGCTACGCGGAGATCTCCACCTTCAGGAACATAGAGGTGAGGCCCGGCCTGGGGCCGCCAGCCGAGGCCCCCCCCCCCCCCCCCCCCGCCGC
>SJYC01034688.1:0-19030 GCA_006408675.1 Madoqua kirkii
GTCCTCCCCTTCAGAGACAAGGGGGGGGGGCCCGGCCCGGGGCCCCCGCCCGAGGCCCCCCCCCCCCCCCCCTCAGGCTGCCATTTCACTTTCCCGCCTCTCTCCTCTCTTGCTGCCTCTGCAGGACGTCAGAAGTACCATGGCCACTTTTCTGCTCCTGAGAATCCCCACTTTAAAAATCAAAACGGCGTCCAAGAAAGAAGTCTTTGAAGCTAACCTGAAAACGGAGTGTGATCTCTGGCACTTGATGGTGAAGGAGATGTGGGCCGGGAGGAAGCTGGCCGACGACCACAAGGTCTGTTCCCACCCGCGGCTCCGGTCTCTCGGCGGTGCTTAGCATAGCACCTGAGCACAGCATCTTGTCCGAGGCACTGAGGAGGCTGTGCTCCACGTGAGGGTGCGAGGTGCTGGGGCGCTGGGGGAGGCCTTAGGGGCAAACACGGAGGCCAGCCCGAAGGGTGGTATGCACAGCCCCGGGCTTGGCCTCTGCATTCCGCCTCCTCTGCTCCAGGTAACGCCCGGGGAGGGCAGCGTTGGGGCTGGACTCTGGCAGATGTGAGCTCAGCTCTCAACTCTTTCCCTTCACGGGATTAGGGTTCTGGGCGGGGGTGTGTTAGTTTCCTTCCATAGGGCTATGGTCAAAATCCTAGGGAATTTTGTACCTTCACTTACTTTGGGCCAGACGGATGGCTTTGATTACAGCAAGCTAAGACTTCCTAGTCATGGAGGGTACCCTGGACAGAGGTAAGACAGGAGGGGCGATGTTTGCCTTGTCCGAATGGCAAGATGAGACAAGAAACCCACAACAGAGTGAGCAAAGGGTCCAAACTGGGAGCTCATACAGGGAGCAGTTTGTAAGGTTCTCGAGAGCTGCAGCTCACTGGTCACCGGGGAAACGCAGGTAGGGGCAGCAGCCACCCAGTGGCAAACTTCAGGAGGAATGTATGTCCAGGGGTGGAAGAGCTGCCCTCTGATGGACGTTTCATCCCTGGAGGAGCCTGAGGTCAAGGAAGTGGAAGGAGGCTTCTGTTTAAAATAAGAAAGGGAGGACTAGGTCCTAAGATTCCAATGTTCTGTGACTTTTGGACTCTGATTTAAGTCCACTTGGTTATTTAGCACAACCCAGGTGGCTCCATGGTAAAAACTCTGCCTGCCAATGCAGGAGATGTGGGTTCGATCCCTGGGCTGGGAAGATCCCTTGGAGAAGGGAATGGTAACCCACTGCAGTATTCTTGTTTTTGGACTCTGATTTTAAGTCCACTTGGTTATTTAGCACAACCCAGGTGGCTCCATGGTAAAAACTCTGCCTGCCAATGCAGGAGATGTGGGTTCGATCCCTGGGCTGGGAAGATCCCTTGGAGAAGGGAATGGTAACCCACTGCAGTATTCTTGCCTGGAAAATTCCATGGACAGAGGAGCCTGGTGGGCTGCAGCCCATGGGGTCATGAAGACTCAGACGCAACTGAGCGACTGAACAACAACAAGAAAGCACATCAGAACTGGTGGCTGGCAGGCACTTGGGACGGCCGCACAGGCTTGCACCCTGCCCACCTGCACAGGGGCTGCAGCACGCCAGGCCTCCCTGTCCATCACCAACTCCCCGAGTTTACTCAAACTCACGTCCATTGAGTCAGTGATGCCATCCAGCCATCTCATCCTCTGTCGTCCCCTTCTCCTCCCGCCTTCAGTCTTTCCCAGCACCAGGGTCTTTCTCAACGAGTCAGTTCTTCGCATCAGGTGGCCAAAGTATTGGAGCTTCAGCTTCAGCATCAGTCCTTCCAATGACTATTCAGGACTGATTTCCTTTAGGAAGGACTGGTTGGTTCTCCTTGTTGTCCAAGGGACTCTCAACACCACAGTTCAAAAGCATCAATTGCTTCACTTCAGTTCAGTCTTTCAGTCATGTCTGACTCTTTGTGACTCCATGAATCACAGCACGCCAGGCCTCCCTGTCCATTACCAACTCCCAGAGTTCACTCAAACTCATGTCCATCAAGTCAGTGATGCCATCCAGCCATCTCATCCTCTGTCGTCCCCTTTTCCTCCTGCCCCCAATCCTTCCCAGCATCAGAGTCTTTTCCAATGAGTCAACTCTTTTTTCTCACGATGTGCTCTGCATATAAGTTAAATAAGCAGGGTGACAATACACAGCCTTGATGTACTCCTTTCCCGATTTGGAACCAGTCTGTTGTTTCATGTCCAGTTCTAACTGTTGCTTCTTGACCTGCATACAAATTTCTCAAGAGGCAGGTAAAGTGGTCTGATATTCCCATCTCTTTAAGAATTTTCCACAGTTTGTTGTGATCCACACAGTCAAAGGCTTTGGCTAGTCAATAAAGCAGATGTTTTTCTGGAACTCTCTTCCTTTTTTGGTGATCCAACAGATGTTGGCAATTTGATCTTTGGTTCCTCTGGCTTTTCTAAATCCAGCTTGAACATCTGGAAGTTCACGGTTCACATACTGTTGAAGCCTGGCTTGGAGAATTTTGAGCATTACTTTGCTAGCATGTGAAATGAGTGCAATTTTGCAGTAGTTTGAGCATTCTTTGGCATTGCTTTTCTTTGGGATTAGAATGAAAACTGACCTTTTCCAGTCCTGTGGCCACTGCTGAGTTTTCCATATTTGCTGGCATATTGAGTGCAGCACTTTCACAGCATCATCTTTTAGGATTTGAAACAGCTCCACTGGAATTCCATCACCTCCACTAGCTCTGTTGGTAGTAATTTGTTGTTGTTGTTCAGTTGCTAAGTTGTGTCTGACTCTTTGCAGCCCCGTGGACTGGAGCAAGCCAGGTTTCCCTCTCTATCACCATCTCCTGGAGTTTGCTCAAACTCATGTGCATTGAGTCAAATAATGCCATTCAATCACCTCAGCCTCTGTTTCCCCCTTCTCCTCCTGCCTTCAACCTCTCCCAGCATCAGGGTCTTTTCCAGTGAGCTGGCTCTTCACATAGGGTGATCAAAGTATTGGCACTTTAGCTTCAGCGTTTGTCCTTCCAATGAATATTCAGGATTGATTTCCTTGAGGATTGACTGGTTTCATCTCCTTGCAGTCCAAGGGACTCTGAAGAGTCTTCTGTAACGCCACAATTCAAGAGCATCAGTTCTTTGGTCGTTAGCTTTTATGGGCTGGGTAATTTCATAGGACAGCGAGTGAGGGGATTATTCCAACTATTATGGGGAAGGGGTGGAGACAACCAGTATTTGTCTCAACTAAGAGAACATAAGTACATGACGTGAAATCCAAGTTTAAACGCTGCAGGTGGCTTTGAAAACCACACATTTTTAAAAGTATTGCTGTGTGTAACGGGACAGAGTCTTAGCAGGACGTGATTTCAGAGATGCTGTGCTGAGATGACTGTGCCTCCCACAGGACCCCCAGTACGTACAGCAGGCGCTGACCCACGTTCTCTTGATGGACGCGGTCGTCGGCACGCTGCAGTCACCGGGAGCCATCTATGCCGCCTCCAAGTTGTCCTACTTTGATAGGATGAAGAATGAAAGTAAGGTTTTTATCTGGTTTCCTTTTGTCTTATCAGCTGGAACCAACTCAAATGTCTCGAACTTCTTTCTTCTGCACTTTTGCCTTTTGAACGCCACGCTTCCCTCTGCGTCTTTCCTTTTCTCACTTAGCAATCCCTTGGAGCTCTCTGCTCCTCAGGACATACTGAGGCACCTACCATTTCAGTGTCTGAGTAACAATCCACTTTACTCTGTACAGTGTTGGTCCTGAATCTGAATTACCAGTGACACGACAACAGGGTTTCTGTTGAGTGGCTCACAGAATCGCCGTCCCAGTCTCTGGAGCTCTGTGGTCAGACACACGCCCGCTGCAGAGCCGCAGGGACCCCTGTGCGTGGTTGTCCTTGACTGCTGGACTGCACTGCTTGGGTGTGGGGAGAGTGGTTAGCTCAGTTTTTTATTTTTAGAAGCTTTTTCAAGTCCAGGAAATAGAAGATAAGAATAGATTTATGCAACATTTTTAGCTACTTCTGTTTCATGTCTACTTTTAAATGATCTCCTAAAGCCAGCTGTCCTACGCTTTGCGTAAAGAAGCAGAGGCTATAGAGGACCCCTAACTCTATCAGCCTTGCTACATGCTGGAAGTCACATGTGCTCGATTAAACCCACCACGTGAAGCTAATCATGAAACACAGATGCGCACGTTGTAGAGATTTTTAAAAAATTATTTTGGCCGTGCTGGGTCTTTGTCTAGCTGTGGTGAGCAGGGACAACTCTCTGCTGTGGCGTGCGGGGTGCTCATAGTGGTGCCGTCTCTGGCTGTGGAGCGCAGGCTCCGGGGCGTGCGCGCTTCAGTAGCCGCAGTGCGCAGGCTCAGTAGTTGTGGCTCCCAGGCTTAGGTGCTCTGGGACACGTGGGATAGTCCTGACCAGGGATTGAACCCGTGACCCCTGCATTCCTATCCACTGTGCCACCAGGGAAGTCCTGTAGGGATGTTTTCCAGATGACAACTAGTTTTGCTTGTACGCACTTTAAAAAACGTAGCAGTCTTGTTGAAATATAATTCACACACCATTCTCTTTCACAGCGTACACCTTACTGGTTTGAATGTATTCAGAACTCTACAGCTGTGAGCATGGTGGGTTTCAAACATTTTCCTCACCCCAGTAAGAAGCCCCATACGTTTCGCAGCTGCCCCTCAGCTGCTGAGCGACCCCTAACCTAGTTTCTGCCGTTGGGAAATGTCCCGTTTTTGTCTGAGCACTTTCTACACGTGAACTCATAGCAGAGGTGTCCTGTGTGTCTGGCATCCTTCACCTGAGGTCGCACTCCAGGGTGCGTCCGTGTGGCAGGGGCCACTCCTCCATCGCTTCTGTGGCTGAATGTACTCCGCTGGGTGGATACAGTGGCGTTTATCCCTCCCTCCAATGACTGAGGTTTCCGGCCTCCTGCCTGTTGCACACAGTGTGTCTTGAATATTTCCCATACAAGTTTTTGTTTGGACATGTTTTTATTCCCCTTGAGTCAATAACCAGGAAGAGTCTTGTTTAAAATGTCATCCCAGAATAAGGAGAAACAAACCCTGGTTTTGTGTTCATTCCCCTCGGGGCAATTTGCTCTGTGCTGTGTCTGTCACTAACTGTGATATCACTAGTGCTTCCTGGTGCCAGGAGCCCCTCTCCTGTATCCCCGGACCCACCCCCCGCACTGTTCTCACATCCCAGGACCCCACTCTCGGGGAGCAGCCAGGATGCTCCAGTTGCTGGAGGGACTTGGAAGAGCTCTTGTCAACAGTCCTGGAGCCAGATGTTGACGGCAGGGTTTTTTCTCCCCCTTAATTAGGAACCAAATCAAATACACATTACATTTGAGCTGTGGAGACCACTCCATGCTCAAGCCTGATCTTTGTCAAGAGTTTGCAGAAAAGCCTTCTCACTCTGGACACCGCGTCCGCAGTCTCCACGGAGGGACCCAGCACATGACACTTGACCCCATACCGCAGGGATGGTCCCCTAAGCTCAGTGTCCCAGATCCCTCGTTCCCAATCGAGGACTGTTTGCTCTGCATGAAGCATAATGAGGCAGCGGTACACAATCCTGGGCTTCAGTGATAGCTTGTGGTCCATTCGTGATGGAAGGTCTAAAAATGAAACTTTCTGAAGTTTGCACCCCGTCCCTGGAGGGAGGCGCTTGGCAAGGACTGGAGATATCTGTTGTGTGTGTGTCGGGGAGTAGGGGGTGGGTGTTGTTACTGGCCCTGACAGGTGAGGCCAGGAATGCTGCTAAAGCTTTTGCAGTGCACAGGACTCCCCCCACAGCAGCCACGCCACGGGCCGGGGTGAGAAGCTGCTCGTGGCTTAGACTGATGGAGAAGTAGTCGAAGTCTTCTCTCTGCTGGAGCATCCCTAACAGTTGAGTGTTAGATCGTTTAGCTTAACAGCTGTGTTTAGATGACAAGCAGTGTGAGACCTTGGCACACACTCACCCTCTGGACAGAAATGCTTGGCTTTACTTATGTCCAGTTTAAAGAGAGCTTCATCTTCGCAAATCCCGCTTTACCCCAGGATTAATATCCTAAGGGAAGCAGAGTGTGAGAGTTTGTCCTGGAGTCTGGGGGCCTGACCCCCGCGTGTCTGCATTTCAGTGCCCATGGCGGTTCCGAAAACGACCTTGGAAACCCTGAAACACAAGATCAACCCCTCGGCGGGGGAGACCACCCCACGAGCCATCGACGTGCTGCTCTACACCCCAGGTAAGGCCCGACCCTGGCTGCGTCACAGCTGGGCTTTGTAGCTTTATTGACGTCTACTTGATTTACAGCGTTGCGTTCATTTTTGCTGTGCAGCAAGGTGATCCAGCTAATGCATGTATACACATTCTTCTTCATATTCTTTTCCGTTATGGTTTATCACAGGACACTGATTACGGCTCCCCATGCTGTCCAGTAGGGCCATGCTGTCTGTGTCACTACTGTTCTTTTCAGCAATCTGAGGGCTGAGACTTGTGTTCAAGGCCAGCACTGGAGTGGAAGGGCAGCGGAAGGATGAGGGTGGACAGGGCCCAGGTGGTTTTCTGCCGTTGGAGGCAGAACTCTGGGTGACCAGGTGCAGCTGCTCTGTGGACTTGGAGGCCACAAGGGGCTGTGCGTGGCTGAGTCCCCATCCAGCCTTGCCGTTCTCACGTACAGCGGATAAAGCCCCTGCATGCACCTCTTTGGTCGGGGCAAGCCTGTTGTCACTGGGATGGGATGACGGCCCCTCCTGGGCTGATGTGCACGTCTGATACACGACTGGCCGTTCACCCCGCTCAGGGACCAGGGGAGCACCAATCAACACCTCCGAGAACGCTAGGAGCCAAGGAGCCAGGCCCCGGGCACCGAGCCTGGCTCCGGAGCATCTCAGGCTCTGGGGGACTGCAGACTGCCTCTCAGTGGGCCGATCACCCTAACGGGGCCAGGAGACCAAGGCATGAACACCGCAGAAAGACTGGCAGATTCACACTTCCTGGACTAGGACTGAGGTTGGTGCTACAGAGCAGGGGTCGGGGAAAGACTGTCTCCATTGTAGGAGGCCCTGGGACGCTGTGGGTGCACGTGGAGAAGATGGAGCTCAAGCACAATTCAGATCACACATGGCCATCGGCTCCAAGGATGGAGATCTGAATGTGAAAGGCAAAAGCAATCATAAGCAGATGAAGCTTGGGGATGGTAATACAGACGGTAATAGTGACCTCAAGATAAGGAAACAAGTTGGAACAGGTGGGTGAATTTGACCATGTGAAGGATTTTTAAAGGAAACTTTCAAGTGAGTGAAAGTGATGGCCGCAGACTTGGAAAGGACATTCGTAAGAGGATAGACTCGACACGGGGTGTTTAAAGTCGGTGGTATTTAAAGAGCGGCTACAAGTCAAGGAGAGTAAGAGCCCGATTCAGAAGCGGACATGGAGGAGATCCAGACACCCGACTAAAGCCATCAGCCTCATGAGCGCCCGGGAAATGCAAACAAACCACAAGTGAAAAATCAAGATCTTCACGGCGTCAGAGCAGCCACGGTGGGAAAGACCGATGGTGCCCAGTGCGGGTGGCCACGTGGGGACAGCAGGAGCCCGGCTGCACTCGTTGCGGAGGCGGGGGCAGCGGCCACAGACCCGCCCTCTGTCCCTGAGCCCCCTTCCTGCTGCCTGAAGCGCTGCCCCAGAGGATGCCCAGGCCTCCTGCCATCCTGCCTCGGGGCGGGCTCTGTCTGTGTGCTTCTCTGGCTGAACCAGCCGGTCCGCGACTCTGAGCTCCAAGGGGCTTGGCGGTTCGGCTGTGCTCGCCTTTGGAGCCTGGAGTAGGACCTGCGTCTTGGCACAAATCACAAATCCCGTGCTGATGCAACCGGCGGGTTTTCTTTCAAGATGTCGGGTTGATTTCCTCTTCAGGGCATCTTGACCCAGCGGAAAAAGTGGAGGATGCTCACCCCAAATTATGGTGCGCGCTGAACGAGGGCAAGGTGATCGTATTCGACGCTTCCTCCTGGACGATTCACCAGCACTGCTTTAGAGTGGGCACTTCTAAGCTGGTGAGTAAACAGCGTGCTGCTCAGTGTGGACAGTTTTCATCAGCTTCTGGGTTACGTTGCGGTTTTGGAAAGCGAGCGTGTCCACCTGCCTAGGCGGCGGATACTTGAAGCCCACGGCATCACCGAGTCCCGTTGAGTTGGGGTTAGGGCTTCCATTTTTCAAAGCTTTGTGTTTCTGTTTCTCTGCTTTGGGCTGTGCTGGGTCTTTGTCGCTGAGCGGGCTCTCCTGTAGGTATGCTGAGCAGGGCCACACTCTAGTCGCAGAGCTTCTCATTGTAGCGGCTTCTCTTATTGCGGAGCACGGGTTCCAGAACATTGAGGCGTCAGTAGCTGTGATTCCCGGGCACCAGTGCACAGGCTCAGCAGTTGTGGCACACGGCCCTTGCTGCTCCACAGCATATGGGATCTTCCCGGATCAAGGATCGAATCCGTGTCTCCTGCATTCCCAGGCAGAGTCTTTATCACTGAGCCACCAAGGAAGCCTGAGGGGTTTTCATTTTTATCTCGAGCTTTTAAATTGAATGTAAACCTGTTCTGTCTTTCACTTAAAATATTCTTGTTTAAGTGAGCAGATAATGGCTTCAACCACCCCCGCACTCTGAAAACTATTATAAAACTGGATTTCAGTCCTGTGAAGGACAGGGCTGTCTTCTCACATTTAAATTTCCAGTCACCAAAAGCAGACACTGGAATTATTTTAACATATTTGGGGTGGAGCCTGAGAACCACTTAAATAAAATGTGCATGATATTATAGTTATCACGTGGTTGAGAAACCTCAGTTGTTTGAGCTTTTACACTGATAACTTAGTCAACTTTACTTTATTAAAAGAAAGTTCAGTTCAGTCGCTCAGTCGGTCTGAGCAGGGCCACACTCTAGTCGCAGAGCTTCTCATTGTAGCGGCTTCTCTTATTGCGGAGCACGGGTTCCAGAACATTGAGGCGTCAGTAGCTGTGATTCCCGGGCACCAGTGCACAGGCTCAGCAGTTGTGGCACACGGCCCTTGCTGCTCCACAGCATATGGGATCTTCCCGGATCAAGGATCGAATCCGTGTCTCCTGCATTCCCAGGCAGAGTCTTTATCACTGAGCCACCAAGGAAGCCTGAGGGGTTTTCATTTTTATCTCGAGCTTTTAAATTGAATGTAAACCTGTTCTGTCTTTCACTTAAAATATTCTTGTTTAAGTGAGCAGATAATGGCTTCAACCACCCCCGCACTCTGAAAACTATTATAAAACTGGATTTCAGTCCTGTGAAGGACAGGGCTGTCTTCTCACATTTAAATTTCCAGTCACCAAAAGCAGACACTGGAATTATTTTAACATATTTGGGGTGGAGCCTGAGAACCACTTAAATAAAATGTGCATGATATTATAGTTATCACGTGGTTGAGAAACCTCAGTTGTTTGAGCTTTTACACTGATAACTTAGTCAACTTTACTTTATTAAAAGAAAGTTCAGTTCAGTCGCTCAGTCGGGTCCGACTCTATGTGACCCCATGGACTGCAGCACGCCAAGCTTCCCTGTCCATCACCAGTTCCCGGAGTTTACTCAAACTCATGTCCCTTGATTCGGTGATACCATCTAACCATCTCATCCTCTGTCGTCCCTTTCTCCTCCTGCCTTCAGTCTTTCCCAGCATCAGGGTCTTTTTAGGTGAGTCAGGTCTTCACATCAGATGGCCAAAGTATTGGAGCTTCAGCATCAGTCCTTCCAATGACTATTTAAGACTGATCTCCTTTTGGATGGACTGGTTGGATCTCCTTGCAGTCCAAGGGACTCTCACGAATCTTCTCCAACACTACAGTTCAAAAGCATCTTCAGCACTCAGCTTTCTTCACAGTCCAACTCTCACATCCATACATGACCACTGGAAAAACCATAGCTTTGACTAGACAGACCTTTGTTGGCAAAGTAATGTCTCTGCTTTTTAATATGCTGTCTAGGTTGGTCACAGCTTTTCTTCCAAGGAGCAAGCGTCTTTTAATTTCGTGCAAAGACCACCTCACCCGACCCCCTAGAAACCCAGGGTCAAGTGTCAGGTCTGTAGCCGTTAGTGTTACCAGGATCAGCCCACTGGTTTTTGGAGGTTTCTCAAGGCCCCTCACGGCTCTTTGAAAGTCATTTGTTTCTGTGTGATGTCGCTCATGTGCCCCAGGGCCTAACACAGCCACACCTGGGCCGGGCCTTGTGAACTCTGGTGTTTCCGGGAGAGGGCGATGGATGCTTTCTTTCTGGTGGGGCTCAAGTGTCTTGGTGACACTACCCTGCTGTTCAAAATGCTCTCACGCCTACTCTCTGGAGGGCTTCACCCTGTCAATACCCTCAGAGGGCACAAAAGGAGCCACTGTCCCAAGGGGTCTTGCTAGGAAAATTGTCATGCCAACTCCTTTAACATGAAACAGCTTTTTTTTTTTCATGTGAAAAGCAAGGTGAAGTGAAGTTTGCATACCTAAGTGTTCAGCTTATATCCACTCTGATGGTCACGTTCCATCACCTGAAAACAAGGGGACAATCTACGGCATGGTCTATGCTTCCAGAACTGGGGTTAGACAGACACACTGTGATTCAAGTCCATGTTGCCAGAGGGTGGGGATCCTTCTTGAAGCTGCCAACACCATCCCCCTCCACATTCAAAGAAGGAGCTTTGGATGATGAAGGAACGGGATCCAAGACACATTAGAGCAAAATACTTACAGAAGCCTCATAATGAGGCTTCAGATCAAACAAAAAACAAGAAGGAGCAATTAAGGACATCATTCTTACTCTAAAATTTAATTTTTTCCTGTTGCTTCTTAGTTACAAGCATTTCAAAGACTGTTTAATAATAGAATAACTTTAAAATCCTCCTGAAAATGAAATCAAATGGCTGCATTTTGTATCAATCTCTATTGATCGCCAGTTAGGCCAGGTAACATTTTAATTAAAGCAGAAAGTTAACAAATTATGTGAAAATATCTTCCCACTAGTTTCCCAGGGACATTTTATATCATTTGACAAGGCAGAAACTTGGGCAATTATCTCTAGAAAATGCTGCCTCTTCTGAAATTTGAAGTTCAAAGTGGTTTATCTGAGATATCCTTGGGCCACTAAAGAAAGATATTTTACTGAAATTATAATAATTCTCTGGTAGATGGCACAAAAGAAAGGGCTTTTTAAAATAATTCTGAAATTAGCCAAGTGGCATCTTTTGAGAATACGTATCGGTAAAATTAAGTTTTTATAAGCTCTTTCATGTGGCAACCATAAGTAAAAGTAACCACCAGATAAAGTAATGGTAACCACCAGATAAAGTAACAGTAACCACCACTGATAGTGATTTACTGTATTAGATCTAGCCTCAGCCCCTCCAACATGATGTAACTTATTCTTGTATTTGCAAACCTGAGACATCTGTTCAGTTTCAGTAAAAAGTTGCTAGCGTCATGGATGAAGTCCGACACCAGCTCAGGACATTTTTAGGGATGCAGTTGGGTTGGTCGAGATGAACCAGCAGACACACTTATAGTTCACACGTTTACGTGGCTTTATAACTCTTCAGTGTTTTAGCCCCCAATTTCTAATTTTGGAAACTCTACAGATAATCACTGTTGTCATTTTTGCCACGCCAGAATCCCTGAGAGCTGTCTCCAGCTGCAGGAGCACTGGTGGTTTTGTTTCTTGCTAGTGTGCAGTCAGTCATCATGGTTTGCAGATTTGCCTCATCGCTCATTGACCTGTGGCCACAAAACAAACGCTAATGGAGCTTTCGTGGTTGTCCAGGGCCCGGGAGCTGAGTGCACGTTTTATCTGAGGTCGGCCGAGGCGACTCTGCCTCTGGGGTCAGTTCAAACTGTGCACAGGTGGCCTTTTCACGGCCTATTTAGCACCACATCTTTCGCGTTTTTGTGCTTTGTGTGTGTGTGTGTGTGTGTTTGTATGTGATTTTGCTGTTTAAAATGGTGCCCTAGTGTAGAGCTGAAGAGCCTTATGGAAAAGGTGTGGACGCAGTTCGGACCTGTGTTGTTCAAGGATCAAAGGTGTCCTTAAACAGAAGTGCACATCAGTGATGACGTGTTGATTGCGTGACAGTGGTGTGACCTGAGGCCAGCAGGAACCTGAGCCTGTGGGTCCCCAGGAGCGGTGGCTCGGCACGGGACGCACGAGCCGCTGACCATGCTGCTGTCTCCTTGGGCCGACAGAACTGCATGGTGATGGCGGAGCAGAGCCAGGTGTGGGTCGGCTCGGAGGACTCGGTCATCTACATCATCAATGTCCACAGCATGTCCTGCAACAAGCAGCTCACCGACCACCGCTCCAGCGTCACGGGCCTGGCTGTGCAGGACGGGCTGCAGGCGCCCAGGTGCGGCGGGCTTTATTGGGTGGGGCGCTGCCTGGCTCGTGGCTGGGTCAGGGTCCCAGAGGGCAGGATCTTGGTGGCCGTGGGTGATGGCCGGCAGGGCCCAGGCTGGGCGGGGGAGCGAAGCAGGTCTGGCAGGTGAGCCAGGGGACGTCCCTGTGTGGCTCTGGTTGTGGGTACAGAGAAGTGGTCTGAAGACCTGGTCAGAGAGATCCCCTCTGGGTGAGCATGGTGGGCAGGCAGCGGGCCCCTGGCCTCCCCACCCGTTCCCTGGCTCTGGGGTTGGCCTGCTGTCCTTGGCCTGTGGACGCATCACTGAAGTCCTTCGTCCTCGCATGGGACCCCCGTGTGCCTGTGTCCAGCTGTGCCTTCTTATCAGGACACAGGTCAGTAGCTGGATGAGGGTCCACCCTGTTAGCGTCATTTAACTACTTCTATGAAGACGCTGCTGTGAACTGGGGTGGCATTTGAAGTGCCGGAGGGTAAGGGCATCAACATATCTCTCTTCGGGACCGCAGTTCAGCCCACCGGCTCCTGAACCTCACCTCATTCCTCACTGTCCTTACTTCACTGAGATCGGCAGGCCCCGAGGGCAGCCCCTGTCTGTCCTCTCGCTGTGGCCTGGGCCTGGGCCGGGGCACGCAGCAGGTGAGGGGTGGGGGTCACTGAGCACCAGGCGAAGTCCGCTTCCCACTGTGGCCTGGGAACAAGTGGACACAATGACCGTGGCTCCTTTCTGGTGGCTCCCTTGGAGCCACCTCCACCCTCCTGTCCCCCGAGTTTCAGAGGAGCCGTGTGTCCCCAGTTGAAGGTGACACGCCATCAGAAGGTGGAGGGCACACACAGCATTAGCTGAGCCTGCCCCCTACAGCTGCCAGTGCCTGAACCCTGCTGACCCTTGACCTCACCTGTGCAGGGGTGCAGGGAGCACTGGGTTTCTGGCCCCTTGTTGGGGGGAGGTTCTGCTCACAGTCCCTGATGGAGGGACAGCGAACCGTGGTGGCAGGTGCTGGGGGCAGGCGTGGGCGCTGAGCTTACCCCCACCACCCTGGCGTCCCCACGGGCAGGGCTGTGGGTGCTGTGCCTGGTGGCAGCTTGTTCCTTCTGGATGGTAGGGCCATCTTCCCATCATCAGCGTCATCACCATCACGTGGTCTTCTCCGGGCCGCAGTTAAGTGTGTGCGTGTGTTCACCCCCTCAGCACCGTGTACTCGTGCAGCGCGGACGGGACGGTCCTGGCGTGGAACGCAAGCTCCCTGCGGGTGACCCGCAGGTTCCAGGTGCCCGGTGGAGGGCTCTCGGCCATCAGACTGCACGGCGGCCGCCTCTGGTGCTGTAAGTGCCCCGGCCCTGGCCCCTGCCCCCGCCAGGCCAGGAAGAGGCCAGGCCCTTTCTTCCCCTTCGCATGGGGCTTCAGAACGCAGGTTCCTTCTTTGTGCGCCTGCTCTCCACATCCCTCCGGAGTGTGCGGCTGCCCGCTGCCCCACCCCTCCCAGTGCTCCCCCCCATCTCGCTGCCCCTGTGCCCTTCCCTCCCAGTGCCCTTCCCTCCCAGTGCCCCTCCTCCCTCGCTGCCCTTCTCCCTCTTGCTGCCCCTCCCCTCCCAGTGCTCCTCCCTCCTGCTCTGCGCCCTTGGGGCCATGGCCGCTCCACCGGCAGCCCTCCTGGCCCCATCCTCTGTGTGCTGACGTGTGTGGTCCTAAGCAGGCACTTCACCAAGGGGGGCAGGTTGTGATGGGGAGGTGCAGACTCCTGAGGCGTGGCTTCTGTATTTATGAACACCACAGCACAAAGGTGGCCTGCGCTTTGAAGGCTTCGCTAGCGTGTGCCAGATCCCACGGATGATGGTCACGGATCCCTTTTTAAATCGAAGGTTGTTTTACCTGTGATGAGACGCACAATGTGTGTGTAGTTCGCTGTGTGTTGAAGGTGCACACCACATAACAGCTGACGCGGGAGACACAGAACGTTTGCATCAGGGCCGCTGGTCCCGCCGTGCCCCTCTCCAGGGAAACGCCTGTTCTGAGTTCTCTCTGGGTTTGTTTTCCTGGTTCCCGAACTTGCTGTAGACAGGCTCTACAGCGTGCGCTCTTTTCACCTGTCTCAGGACAGGCAACATGTTACTGGTTCCCCTGTGGGTGGACCTGGGCTAGCCGTTTCGCCACCTGAGAAACTCATCTTTTCTGAAGCTGCCATATCATTTTATACCCCCACCACTGGTAGACGAGGCTTCCAGTTCCTCCCTGCCCTAACCCAGCCTATCATCTATTCTTTATTATCACGGTCCTGGTGGGTGTGAAGTGGTATCTCGCTGTGGCTTTGCTTGCATTTCCCCCGGTGACTCATGGACTGTTTGCCGTGTCTGTGTTTCCTTCAGAGACATGGCTATTCAGATCCTGTGGTCATAGGTCTTCTCATTTTCAAGGTGATTAATGACATCATGTCGGACTCTGTGCAACCCCATAGACAGCAGCCCACCAGGCTCCCCTGTCCCTGGGATCCTCCAGGCAAGAACACTGGAGTGGGTTGCCATTTCCTTCTCCAGTGCATGAAAGTGAAAAGTGAAAGTGAAGTCGCTCAGTCATGTCATGGCTGGGTGTAAACCTTTTTTTTTTCTCCATTTTCCCCTCTGTACTTCTTTTGTTACTTCTTTCCTGCCTCCTTTTGGGCTTTTGAAAAATTTTATTTTAAATATTCAGTTTAATCTTCTTTATTGTCTCTTTAGCTCTTTGGGCTTTGTTCTCCTTTTTAGCAACAGCTCTAAGGATTTCAATACGCAACCTTAACTTCTCACTACATACCTTCAGTAACTATCACACTACTTCATGTATAATGGACACAGGACACAGCAGTAGAATTAATCCCACTTACCTTTCTTTCCCCTTCCCATTGTTGTTAAATGCCATATTTTATTGCTATGATTGTGATAAATTCATATTTGAAAAAATTTTGCTTAAGTATTCAATGGTCTTGCACAGAAATTAAAACCTTATTTTTGTCCATATATTTATCATTTCTGGTGTGCTTCGTCCCTTCTGAAAATTCAGGTTTCCGCCTTGCGTCCTGCTGCCTCTTAGCCTTAGGATTTCCAGTGACCTGTGTCTGCTGTAAACGGAGTCCAGGCTGACAGGTGTAGTTTCCCTGCGCTAGAAATGTTCCATCGTCTTGCAGCTCTTGTTCCTGATGAGCAGTCGGCTGTCATTCCCACTGTTCTGCTGAACAGAATGTGTCTGGGGTCAGTGGCTGCATTTAAGGTCCTGCCTCTGGTTTGCAGGAGTTGGAATAGTGTGCTTGGGTGTGAAGGGCTTTGTGCTGATCTTGCTTGTGGTTTACTTTCTTGAATTGAGGGGAACCTCGGGAACTGTGCTGCTCACCAGGTTTTGTGCTTCCCAAGACTATATCCTTCAGCTCTGGTCTCTGGTGACGGTCAGATGTGTGCGTGTCCATTCATGGATGCATTTGGGACTAAAAGGTCCCTGTTAAATACGGGGAGGGATACAACAGATTAGAATAAGGGTAGATAACCTCGTTTTCAGGGTGGAATTCCTCATAGTTTTCAAGTTAACGAGTACAGTAAGTAGTTTTCCCATTTAACAATGAGAAAAGCACAAGGGGAAAGCAGGGTTTCTTTGGGTAAAGAATAGCGTTTCCTGTGAAGTGCTGTTCCAAGTTTTTAAGCAAGGATAACAAGCTAAAACCTCGGTCACTCAGCTGATGAGGTCTGTGGGCGCCGAGGTTCAGCCTGAAAGGGTGTGATTGTGGAGGGGCCGGGCGACGCCTCGGACTCCCCCACAGGCCCGGGTGAGGCGAGCCTGGGGGTCCTGCCTTCCCTCTCCAGTCTGGCCAGGGTCTCGGACCCTCTGTGCCCTCTCCTAAGTCTGCATCTGCTGCAGCGCCACCCCGCCCCCCAGGCCTGAGCACCCCTCCCAGGACATGGCTCCGGTTACTGGGAGGGAGCGACCCGGTCCTGCTCCCTGTGGTCGGAGGTGGGCACCGGGAGGTGCACATGTGGTCCAGGCTGCAGCCTCTGTGTGCATTCAGTGTCAGATATGGGGTCGTCACAGACGACTGGTCACTTTGGGCTGGTCCCTGGTACCTCAGTCTCTCTGCTCCTCTGAAAAGTGAGGTGGAAATGTCATCATCTTTCCCCTGGAGAGCAGGCTGGCGGCTGGGAGATGCTAGAGGCAGAACGTGGGCCTCGGAGCATCAGTGACTGTGAAGGTCACTGACAGTTACCCTGGAAGGCGGCCCTGATGGGCTGGGCACCTCGAGGCCAGTGATCAGTTCACCCACATCTGTGGCCCCATCCCCTGCTCCATGTGCAGCAGGTCCCCTGCGCGATCACACAGGCTGGGTGGCTGTGAAGTCTGCCTGCCGCCCTCTGCAGTGTTGGTGGGCAGTGAGCGTGCTGGCCGGCACTAAGGAGGGGGGTCCCTGGGGGCATTAGCGCCTCTTGGCAGGACGTCCTGCTGCCCCGATATTCCTAACAAGTAGAAGCATCTGAAAGGACCTTAACTAGGCCAAGTAGATGATGGCATCTCGGGATGAAAGCCTTCCTGGAGGGATGCTGGGGTTCTTATTAGGTCTTGGGCAGGAAGGAGAGGCTCTCGCCTCCTGTGACTGTGAACCCAGCTGAGCTCCCGAGGCCTGAGAACTGCCAAGGGTCACTTCTCGGTGGGCTTGGGGTCCACCCACTGTGACAGGAAGCTGGAGCCCTTCTGGGGGCTTGCACCTCCTCCCTCTGCAACCAGATGGTGCTGCCCGTGGGGCGGGGCTGCATCCTCCTGACCCCGTGGCTTCATGAAGGGTGGGAGGCAGAGGGAGCAGGCAGTAAAAACCCCGAGAGGACAGCCCTGCAGCTCTCAGCTTATCTTGAACCTGACTCCATCTCCCCTGGAGCCTTGATCTGATGACCTCGCTGCTGGATAATTTTGATGACCTGTAGCTCTCATGATGTGGAGACTTGGTTTGCTTAGTGATTAATAGAAGCAGACAGGAGCTTCAACAGAGAGATGTGTCCCACAAGGCTGGGAACCATCACCTAGAGCTCTGATCTTCACCCACGGGGATAGCACATGGCGTGGCTGCAAATAACCATGGCAGGAAGAATTCCACTCGCTTCCTCGTCGGCAAAGATAGTGCTAACTGCCCAAAGGTCTCTGAGGGAAGAGTGAAAGCACCACGTGGAGGTTCAGTTCAGTCGCTCAGTCGTGTCCAACTCTTTGCAGCCCATGGACTGCAGCCCACCAGGCCTCCCTGTCCATCACCAACTCCTGGAGTTTACTCAGACTCATGTCCATCGAGTCAGTGATGCCATTCAACCATCTCATCCTCTGCTGTCCCCTTCTCCTCCCACCTTAAATCTTGCCCAGCATCAGGGTCTTTTACAGTGAGTCAGTTCTTCTCATCAGGTGGCCGAAGTATTGGAGTTTCAGCTTCAGCATCATTCCTTCCAATGAATATTCAGGACTGATTTCCTTTAGGACGGACTGGTTGGCTCTCCTTGCAGTCCAAGGGACTTTCAAGAGTCTTCTCCAACACCAGAGTTCAAAAGCATCAATTTTTCAGTGCTCAGCTTTCTTTATAGTCCAACTCTCACATCCATACATGACTACTGGAAAAACCATAGCTTTGACTAGATGGACCTTTGTCAGCAAAGTAGTGTCTCTGCTTTCTAATATGCTGTCTATGCCTGTAACACGGAGGCTATAGTTAGTGTCTCATGCTGCACTCAGATGTAGGGAAGGGGCTGTGGCCTGCCGGTCACACTGAGCCCTCACGGCCCTTTCATCCCTGCGCTTCATGTTCACTGTGCCCACCCCTCATCCTGCTCTTCGGTCCTGCAGGCACTGGAGACAGCATCTTGGTGGTGAACATGAATGGATCTCCTTGTCAGGAGCTAAAGATCGATGGGAGCTTTAAAGAGACAAGCACCTCCTTCCTGGGATTCCAGCTCATGCCTGAGGTACCCTGGCGTGTTGGGCTGGGCCGGTGCCCCCAAGCCACGGGACTGCCACTGTGCTCGCCCTGACCCGTTTCACTTTAGCAGGAACAGCTCTGGGCGGCCTGTGCCGGGTACCCTGACGTCTACGTCTGGAGCCTGCAGGACCTAGCCCAGCCCCCACAGAGGATCCACCTCCAGGACTGCTCTGAGATCAACTGCATGATCAAGGTGAAGAAGCAGGTGAGAGGATGTGGGCCTGGGGGTACCCCTTGCTACCTGCCCAGCGGCTCAGCACGCCTCCCAGCTGGGTTACACATGTGATGCCCGCTTCTCCTGGCAGATCTGGGTAGGCGCCACGGGGCTGTCGCAGGGGCGACTGAAGGGGAAGATCTACGTGATTGATGCAGAGAGGAGGACGGTGGAGAAGGAGCTGGTGGCCCACGCGGACACGGTGAAGACGCTGTGCTCCGCGGAGGACAGATACGTGCTGAGCGGCGCTGGCCACGAGGAGGGGAAGATTGCCATCTGGAAGGTCGAGTGACGAGGGGCTGTGTGCCCTGTGAGCCGGGGCTGTGCCTTTGGCCAGCTGCTGGTGCTTTTCCAAGGGAGGCAGTCCGAGCCAGCTGGGGCTGTCCGCCCGGCATCGGGGGATGCCCACTGCAGGGCCTCCTGGGCTCTCTGACCGCCATTGGCACACTTCCCCTCCTGGACGCTGGCTGATGAAA